>VZSG01000758.1:44781-66227 GCA_013398315.1 Nothoprocta pentlandii | reverse complement strand
CATTTCTTCACTGTGAGGGTGACAAAGCACTGGAACAGGCTGCCCAGAGAGGTTGTGGAGTCTCCTTCTTTGGAGGCCTTTAAAACCCGCTTGGATGCAGCCCTGTGCCACGTGCTCTAGGTGACCTGCATGTGCAGGGGGGTTGGACTCGATGACCTCTGAGGTCCCTTCCAACCTCAAGCATTCTATGATTCTATGATTCTATAAATCTTTTTATATTAATACAGAAGTAAAGATCAGACTTCATCACCTAGCCTGTTTCTCCTCTCTTTTTGTATTAAAAAAAAATAGTTTTTGAATTACACAACTGTGTACTAAAGAAACAAAAAAATATGTAACTCTTAAATTTTCAAAGAAAAGAACTATTCTTCGAGCACTGTATGCATTTAGGAATATTCTGACATAGAATGCACACAGTTGCTGTTTCTGAATAATAGTTTGCATTTGGAGATTTGCTTCACTACTTTAATGTTAGCATTCAGTGTCAGATTCGTTCACCATGACATTATCAAATTAATCACTAAAATTGTACCTTGTAACATTTTTGGATGTGATTATAAGTGAAAAAAAGATCTGCTGCATGTATGATTGCTTGCTTCTTAGAAATGCATTGATTAGTAGACCCATGGAAACAAGTGCGCAAATCAGAAGTCTTATTAGGTCAAGAAACTACTTTAATCAAGTTATATATGCCACACTTGGGCGGCAATACAGACTCTAATAATAAAAACACAGGGAGTAACCTTATGACAAGATAAGTTTCAGCCTTCTCTGTCTGTTCTCCTTCACATCCGAGGCTTAAAATGCTTAAACCCTTGATGGTGTGCTGTTGAACTGTCTTCAAAATGAAAAAAAAATAAACTTACATTTCTCTGTCATCTGATCTGTGAGAAAGCTGGAATAAGACAAGGATGTTCTAGTTACCTTCCATCAAATATGTACCATGGGTTTCTTTCACACGTTAAGTCTTTTTCAGACCTATTTATCTACAATAAAATGACTGATTAGGTGTGTTTTGTTAATGAGCAGAGAGAGTGCTTGCTGTTCGAGATTAAGTAATTGATTTCTTGTTTCAGCTTGCCCACCTTCTCACTGGGGACCCAACTGCATCCACACGTGCAACTGCCACAACGGAGCTTACTGCAGTGCCTACGATGGGGAGTGCAAATGTACCCCGGGGTGGACTGGCCTCTACTGCACCCAAAGTGAGTGATCCTTATCCTCCACTCGTGCTCATAGGGGTCTGCAAGTCAGTGGCAGAGTTTTCCTGTGGTATTTTAGCTACCTTATTGACTGATTTCTTCCCCTTTTCATACCCTGGTGGGTACTTCCTTGCCTCTGTGGTCCCCGCAGTGCTACCCCTGCAAGCAGTTGAGCTTTGGCCATGTGTTTGTGCTCAGGCTCCTCGCAGGCCTTCCTGCAGAGGAAGGCAGCTTTTGTCCAGGGCTTGGCAGGTATCACCACTGTGTGTGTGAGGTTGTGGCCCCAGGTACAGCACGGACACCAGCGTGCTGCTGTGGGGCCTTTCCTTCCCTCTCCGAAACATCCCCAGGAAATATTCCAGCATTGGGAAACAGTAACCAAGTTTATAACATCATGGCACAGAGCTCACTGAGGCTGTGAGAATAACTTGGGTCTGAGCTAGGGCTCTGATCTACTGAGGCAAAGTCCTTGCCAATATCTTATTGTCCATATCTATCTGTAACTGTTACATCCCAGAAACAACTGCAGCGACTGCTCTCGCTCAACACATATAGTTCAAATACTGATATAGAAGCTGCTTCATCTGGAATTTAGAAGCTGAACTTCATGAGGATCTTATTTCAACATTTCTTTTGGAATTTGCATTGTGTAATTAATGCATTACATTATGGACATTGCTAAGACCTTTTCATCATAATAGTATCAACAGTGCAGTGACCAGGAATAGGTATATGGCACCCTTTTTATGCTGGCATAGTGCTGGTATGCAGTAACTGGGAATAGGTATATGGTACTCATTTTATGCTGGGTCATACAAAGTTTCAGAGAGAAATATGTGTTAGATATGGATAGAGAAAAAGTTGGTTTCTTATTATCTCTATCATAAATAGTTATATTTATGGCTCCTATTTGGTTTATCTTCATCCCCACTGTTTACAATCCTGGCACAAGTATTATGTTGGAACTCAAAAAATAGCTAACTGCTTTGCATTCAGTGTTTAAAAACAGTTTTCATGAAGTTTCAACTCTCCTTTTTCAACTGAACAATGTCACAGTGGCAGGAAATAACACATATATTACAGAGCCATATGGATGCAGCTCTGGAAGACATTCACCATACTGGCTAGCTGTCCGCTGCTGTGGTTATTTTGCTTCCTGGTGGTGAATAATGATCTCTGTGCTGTGATACATCTTCTTCATACTGAAATGGAATCTCTGTGAGAAATGGAGATACAATATGATAATTTTTTTATATACTTCAGCATCAACTGTGCTGAAGATATGACCAAAGGTCTATTTATCACTAGACAGATTCCCTATACTAGTTCACAAAGTGCCCTCTTTCTACTCCTTCAAATATCTCCATAAAACCCATTTCTTCAAGCAGCCCTTCTTGCTGCCTTCATCTACCATCCCCATAAATGCCCATTCTTGTTTCTGTATGGTTGTTTTTGATGAGAATTTGGGTGCTATTTCTAGAGCATTTTTTCACTGTTTCCCCTCCCGCTCCTTGCACTGCAGGATGTCCCCTGGGGTTTTACGGGAAGGACTGTGCGTTGATCTGCCAGTGTCAGAACGGAGCTGACTGCGACCACATAACGGGGCAGTGTACCTGCCGCACGGGATTCATGGGCAAGCACTGTGAGCAGAGTAAGTAGGGGCATGGATTGGCCATGCTTAATAACAAACACTCAGCCCCTGAGCCGACCTTCTGCTGTTCCAGTCTGTGTTCTCATACAGCCTCTTGGCTTGAGTGGGAATTTTGGCTGTGCAAGAGCTTCGGGAATTGGTCCACATTTTTTCCAAACATAAAAACCCAGAGAATGAATTATGACTGTTCTTTTTAAATGCAGTTATAAATTGAAAGATATTTGCACTATGTTCTAGTTTCTATGGGCATAATGCTGAAAAAACTTCGGCAACCTCGACGTGTAAAAGCAACAAATATATCCAAGTAATTGTCATTAGCATAAACCATAATGAAAATTTATAGTTAGAAAACTGAAAATTAGATGTACCACATCAATCCTTGTGGATATATATATTTTTTTGCAATGTGGTTTTACAATACAATTGGATTATAACAGGGCAGTAAATGGAATTTTTATTTCTACATGGGTCATTCTTTTAACAGTAGCGTAACAGTTAATCAAGAGTAACACCACAGAAATCAATGATGACATGATGTGGTAAACACTAGAAGGGTCTTAGGCAAAGATTCCGGATAGTCCTACTTTTCTTAAGATTACAGATGGGTGCTTCCATACTTCACGCATTATATTGTACTGCAACGCAATCTGTTCAACATAAGACAAACATAGCTCAGATAAATGTACTTAATTACAATTTGAGAGGCTTAAATGGATCTTTGGTATCAGCAGTCTGCATGGGACAGTCCCCATCAGCTGAGACCAGGGCTGATTTAGTCTCATCCAAAGGGCTGCACTAGTGGGGTAGCAGGCAGCACATATGGTAGCCCTGGAATAGACGGAACTGGAAGCATTACCATATACTAAACAATATTACCAATATTACCAAACAATATACAATATACTAAACTTCTCTCATATAGGCATGGTTAATTCCCCCAGCTGTGAGTTTAAATCCAGCTGCAACACATACTGTTTTTCTAAGACTAGCAAGCATCTATGTTAGAACCTCTAAAAAAAGTGCATTTTTTCCCCTTAAAAAATACAATTACAACAAAATTGGAACATTTTAGAGGAATATTTTCATTTCAATTAGATAATAGTTGTTAACGTGTTACAGTTAGTTATTTAAACTTTCTTGTTCCACTGTGTTTTCAAGATGTTTCATTTCCAAAGAGCAATAATACTTAGATAAACTTTTTTTGCAAGATTTAGGTAAACTTTTTTGATTTTGTCAAATCTAAATATTTATTTGACCATTTTGGCTAAGCTACATTCATTATTATATTTCATAGATTTGCTATTTTATCCTATGATCTGAGCAAGATTCAGCAATATTAAAATGTTCTGATATTTCTGTATTAGAATTTAACCTAAAAGACCTTTCATTCCAATTCAGGTTTCAAAATGCCAAAATATGCCATAGAACAATGTTCTTTGGCTAGTCATGATAGCCATTCAGTAGTGCTAATCTTTTACTGAATGAAACTAAGAGAAGGATAAGCATGAAATTGCACTGTATTTGGTTTTGTCAAGGCTGCAAAAAAGTTTCTGTAGCAACTATTGTGTTGTATTATCTTGTAAATCATTCTAATGTAGGAATAAATAAAAGAGGAGTTAGATTTTTTTTTGAAAGAAAGAAAAGAAAAGCAATTCAATTACAAAATCACTGAGAGACTGAGAAGATGGAGTCTCAGAAGGAGAAGAAACACTGCACTTCTTCAGCCCATCTGTAATACAGCAGTGCAACATGCCACATGTTAACAGAGGTGGTGAAACAAAGGAATTGTTGTTATCAGTGTAGGACAATTCTCTAGTATACTAATTGCACAGTGAAGCAGATGCTTTGATCAGTAATTAATTATTGTAATGGAAATCATCTTGGGATAGACATGTTTCTGTAAAAACTTTTCAGTTAGGCTTATTTTTCATAAATTTTTCAGTTTTTTCTCTGTGAGAGTTTCTCATTAAGATATCAAAATATGCTAATGCATCATTTTCTTTTTTTTTTAATAAATATATGGTGCATGCTAAACTCATTCTTCTGGATCTTATCTCCTACTCTATTTCCACATTAGCACATCTGTCATATGCAATGACACTAGCTATTATATCTGACACCAACTTATATCGTTACATGATGTTTTGAGCACTGGGGTTTGAGTGACTTGAGAACTTGACATTATGTTGTAAAACTACCACTTTAGTCAAATTTTGTCCGTTTTTCCCATTGTCTGTCTTCTACCATGTTAATCTGT
This sequence comes from Nothoprocta pentlandii, assembly GCA_013398315.1. Lineage (NCBI taxonomy): Eukaryota > Metazoa > Chordata > Aves > Tinamiformes > Tinamidae > Nothoprocta > Nothoprocta pentlandii. The sequence continues at coordinate 61,117 of VZSG01000758.1, read as the reverse complement.
GCCTTCTTTATTTCATGTTCACTACTTTAGTGGCACCAAGAATAAAGATGATGGAAAATCAATTCTGAATGTAATTGCCCCTTTTCCTCTTCACGTGTGTGCACGCGGATACACACACCCTGCCTTACCTTAAGAAAATACTTTCAGTGGACATCTACCAGTAATAACATGATGCCATCTGGTGGTCACTTAACAAAACATACCTAGTTTGACAAGGTCAAGTGCTGGAGTATAAGATGCTGTAGCTGTGTAAACAGAAACACTAACTTAGACCTCCCTGCTGTTTTGTGCAGAATGCCCCCAAGGTACCTATGGGTATGGATGCCGGCAGCTGTGCGACTGTCTGAACAACTCCACGTGTGACCACATCACGGGGACATGTTACTGCAGCCCAGGCTGGAAGGGAGCCAGATGTGATCAAGGTAAAAGCCTGGGCGCAATAGAATTACTGTGATTGGGTTCTCTAAAAACAGGACCCATCTATTAGATGTCGTGTCTGTATCAATCATTAATTAAACCTGATAAGTTATGTGTGCTTAAATAGTCTCTTTTATCAAGTTAGATGATCTCTGTAGGTTTTTAAATATTAGATGCCTTGGTGATAGTTTATTGGAGTAACACTCAAGTGCAGATTGCATGAAATCTTTTAGAGTGCAGTGCTGTCTAAAGCTGCTGATAGAGCATGTGCTTTATCTGCTCTGTATTTTTTGCTTAGGGAATGGTCTTACTTTTTTAAAAACCATGAAATACCTCTTTCTATAAAGAAGACAAATGCTCTTTCTTAACACCAGTGGTTTCTGACATAGTTCTATGCATTATTAAATACAATTAGAACTAGCAGAAAGATTTAGAAATAAAATACAACCCCATATTCCTGACACAGGAGCCTTGCATGCATTTAATCTGTATATTCCATTTTTTCTTGTATTTCAGCTGGTGTAATTATAGTGGGAAACTTGAACAGTTTAAGCCGCACCAGCACTGCCATGCCTGCTGATTCTTACCAGATAGGGGCTATAGCAGGCATCATCATTCTTGTCCTCGTCGTGCTCTTCCTGCTAGTGCTGTTCATCATTTACAGACACAAACAGAAAGGGAAAGAAACGCACATGCCTGCAGTGACCTATACCCCTGCTATGAGGGTCATTAATGCAGATTACAACGTTGCAGGTAAGTGCAAATCTATGCAGGGATGTCAGAACAGAGGGTTTCCCCTCTTGACTTTGTACATTTGGTGGAGGTTTACATCTGGCCTTAAGTGTGCACGCTGAAACTCTTTGCATTAGCAAGAGCTGCTGTGAGCTGGAGCATATTTGATTCCAGAGAAAGTGTCTGAAAATCTCACTGGAAAGAGAGGCAGAGGAGGCTTTCCTCTTGAAGAGGAGAGGAAGGCTGAGACCTGTTCAGTGACCCTGTCCGTGCCCGTTTCCAGGACAGCAGCCGCTGGCTTCCCCATGGATCCCCACTGGCACAGGAGGCCCTGGGGGTGTGCGGGCAGGCTGGTGTCCCTGTCCCGCAGATGGCAGAGGGGGCTCACCCGAGTGCAGAGCGGTGCTGGCCCAGCATCTACAGCCATTTGGTTTGTTCTCCATCAGTCTTTTAGCCTCCTCATTTAATGCTATAAAGCTAGCTTAGGTAAAATATATTCCCTGCTGAGTAAAGGAATAAGCTGACCTTATGTACACCACGTTCTACAGTGTAATATTTTGCACAGTGGGAGTGTGGATCTTTCTATTTTTCCAGGACTGTTTTAAAACAGAACCAGAAAGTGTGTAAAAGCCTGCTTTCTGCTGAAGTTTTAAATTCAGACCTAATAGCTTGAATATAGCAAGACTGGTATAACTATGGAAAATGAAAATTTCACATTAGCTATGGTAAGATTCTCTTGAAGAGTGGATGACAGAGTTTGACACCAGTGAAAACAAGGAGCCACAATTCCCAAAATAGGACAGAATTTTTCAGCCTATGAAGGTGCATATCAATTGGGATGGCAGGGGTGAACCTTCAGGCAGTGCTATCCCCTTGCAGACAGCTATCAAGGAAGAGAGCAGGTAAAGAAGACAGCAGAAGCAGTTGCCAGAACAGAGGAAGAAATCATCACAAATTAGCAGCAGAGGTGGTGCAGCAAAAGCACCAGAATGTGTTGTAGCCATGCTGATAGAAGGGTCTGCAATTAGGACACCACCACAGCTACAGATACTGGAGGCAAAAGAGAGCAATGGATCACTACAGAAATGGAGGCAAGCCCAGTAGTGCTTGAGAATGCTGCTTGGTGAAAGTGAAATCGTGGATAGTCTGTATGTTTAGTTTATTTAACTGTAGTATTTTGGTTTTCAATAAGTTCTGGACCAAATGCTGAAATTCATACAGCACTATTGAGAAAGATCTTAAAAAAAGGACACAGAATATTATTTTTAGTTGTTCATTTTCCTGTCTTTTTCCTTTCAGAAACCATCCCTCATGGCAATGGTGGAAATGGTAACAGTCACTACTTCTCCAACCCTAATTATCATACTCTAACACAGTGCCCCACCCCACCTCATGTCAACAACATGGACAGACTGACCCTGGCAAAGGTAAAACATTAAAAATCTAAGTGCTTCTGTGCAAATGAGCCTCTGATTTCTTTTACTGTCTTCCCTAATGTCTCATATTGAATTTATTTTTATTTTCACCGATTATCACCTTGTAGAGATTCAGCAATCCTTTATCGTTTTCAGTTTCGATTATCTATCTTTCTCTGAAATAGTCAAAAAACAACCAGCTGTTTGTGAATCTTAAAAATGTGGAACCTGGAAAGCGAGGTACTGCCATGGACTATACAGGAACGCTGCCTGCAGACTGGAAGCACGGTGGTTACCTCAATGAGCTTGGTAAGAGAGGGGAAAAAAAAAAGAGAAAAAGGTGGATGTTACCCACCTTGTGATGGACTGGAAAGCAGAGCTTTGTTTTGCTGTATAGGATTAGTTCTTCGTGCAGGTGATAACCATCCAAATGGTTATTCAGTGACACTGTGTCACAGAGCATAGCAAAACCTGCAGCGACAGGTTTGCCAGGCAGTGTATAAGGTTATGGGATCTACCTTCCTATAGGGCAGTACCCTCAAAGGCAAAATGTGACTGCCGGAGAGGACCAGTGACCCAGCCGGAGAGGACCAGTGACCCAGCCTGATGCCCAGTGCAGATGCAATATGCCAAAATAATTTTAAAAAATACTATTTTGCTGAAAATATTTGCTTATTAAGTAGTTTTGTAAGATAATGATTATTTTGGAATAAGGATCTACTTTAGCAAAATTAGAAAGATTCTTATTAAATCAGTGAGAGATTGCATAGCTTTGTGAGGTTTTCCTTTTTTTCTAGTTTTAGTCTCTATCAGACAGAACTGATGCTTTAAAAAATAACTCCTAAGAGATTTTGGCTGCATTTTACTCCTTGCAATAAATCAGTAACAGGCAGATTCCAGGGGAGTGGATGGATGCTGATGGCATGCTGGTTTTCCGAAAGAGCAGATGGGATGACTTGGGTAACTCTGACAGAGTGACCTTAGCTTTAGTCCAGGCAAAAACAAGAGAACAGTTGACATCACATCTAATTAATAAAGTTGTATGGGACAGGAATACAATTTATGCCTATTCTTTCATTGAAAATAGATGTTCTCAAATAATTTTGTTTTTGGACACTATGAGTTTTGTTGATAAAAAATATATATATTAGATATAATAGTTTTAAGCTTTTGTAAGGCTTCTAACATAGTACCACAATACATGTCGATTAAAAAATTAGTCCTTTACAATATCAATTAAAGCTATTGGAATGGATTAGCAACCAGATAAATGACAGGTCTCCAAAGCCATTTGTCATTTGCTGCTGATTGCTACGTTTATATTGGGGTTTACACTGAGAAAAATCTATTAATAACAGAAAATTGCAAAGCTAAAGAGTACCTACGCATAAAGAGTTTTAGACCATTTCTTTAAGCCAAAGGACTGGAAAGGAGTGACCCTGGAAAATACAGTAGGAGTAATTAACCTTGAGAGCAAGAATTGCAGTGAATTTACCATACCCTGAGATTTTCATGTCAAGATGGAGCCCTTTCTAGTAGATACAGTTTATTCAGACAAATAATATGCTTTAATCAAAAAGTAGTTATTGAGCTCATTCAAGAGTAACTGGGTGAAATGTAATGGCCTGTGACATATGTGAGGTCAAGGCAGATAATTTATTAGTCCCTTATGACCTTACCCACCTTCCTTGAACAGGGAGCTACCATCCGAAAGCGTGCAAGCACAAAGTACCAATGATTCTGTAACCCTATACAGGGTACTGCAGTGCCTAGAAAGAGCATTTCTCTCACTGGGTAGAAATGAACCACAAAGCAATTTTTAAAGGGTTCAAAGCTCTTGTCTACTTATTTTACATTTTAAGTTTTAAAATTACTCATTTTGGTACTTTCTTCCAGGTGCTTTTGGACTTGATAGAGGATACTTGGGGAAATCTCTGAAAGGTGAGTGTATTTCCTGATGCATATAAGTGAAATGATACAGTTATTTAATTTCAGTCATCTTTGATTTCTGTGTAAGAGAACTTATAATCATTTTGGAGTAAATTGTACTTGGCGAGTCAAAACATTAAGAATTATCTGGGAGGAAGGCTTACTTTTTTTCTGAGGAGTGAGGCTCTTTTGGTGGTGGTGGTTTTTTGTTTTCCTTAAAAAAATAAAAGTGCCTTTCTAAGCCCTGCATTCTCCATTTGTGAACCGTTCGTGTACTACCTGAATCATCAGATAACTCTAATTTGACCAGCAGAAGGGGGATAGCCCTTGACCAGCTCAGTCAGGCAGGTTGGATTCACACAGCATCTGGTGAGAGGCTTTAGGGGCCAGTGGCTCCTCTGGCTGCTGACACGGTGCAAGGGCCACCATGAGCCTGCAGAGCTTTGTGGAGCTCACCATGGGCTTTGGGGAAGTGTAACAAAGCCTGAATGTGGGGAGAGGAGTGAAAAGCTCAGGAAACTCAGGGAAGCAATGGAAATTCCATCTTTCTCGTTATATGATTTCTCTTGACTTTATACTGGAGTGTAGTGGCTTCTGTCCCTGCTTTTGTTACATGATTTAGGTGTGTCATGGTGACTAGAATGTCTGGATATCCAAACAGTGGGGGGAAAAGTGCAGCTAAACCTAAAAGAATAATTAGCTAAATATGTGTCAGCTGCTACCTGACATTCTCTGGTTTGGGGGTATTAGGGAAAGCTTAATTTCAAATACCTTAAAAGTATCCAAAAGTTGTAAGCAAACCTTTACTGATCAATTCCTCAAAGTTGGTCTTGAGCTGGAAATTTAGAAGCAGGAACCAGCTGAGAAATTCCCAACTTCAAAACTGAAATAGCATAGTATATTGCAAAATAACACATAATACAAAGCAACATAGGATACTGTAAAATCTCTTCCCAGCATGAAAATATACCTCTCAAACCAGTTATCTCTGTTTTCAGTCTACTCCCAAAATGAGAAGCCTGCTATTTTAATAGCGTCCTGCCCCTAGCACTTGCACAAAGGTATTCTAAAGTGTCTATTAAAACCTGACTCTGCATATTACTTGTATTTAATGGAAATTGAAGGTGCTCAAACTTTACAACAAGATTTTGCCTATGGCAAGATCAGGCTCATAAAAGAGCAGAGAGGTAGAGATGCCTTTGTTAATTGCTGTGTAAGACAATTTTTGAAGTGTTATGAGTAGTTTTCTTTCAAGTGTTCATTTATAAGTGACTTTGTAGAACTCCAAATTACGGAAGGACTATGTAACTGCAGAGTTTTTTCAGAAATTAAAATGTATTTTGTTTTATTCAGCAGCAATATTCATATTTATGTAGCATATTTGAAAGAGCAGTGTGTTTTTCCTCTTTCAGATCTAGTGAAGAACTCAGAATACAATTTAAGTAATTGCTCATTAAGTAGTTCTGAAAACCCATATGCGACTATAAAAGACCCGCCAGCTCTTCTACCAAAAAATACAGAATGTGGATATGTTGAAATGAAGTCACCGGCACGCAGGGACTCCCCGTACGCTGAAATTGCCAACTCTGCTTCAGCCAACAAAAATGTTTATGAAGTTGGTAAGTAAAAATTGCATTTATAGATTGTGGAGTTTAAAGACAAAGAGTACAAGACTTTTCTTCTGAAGTAGTTTAGTCAAAACACATGGAAAATCACTGAAAAAGAATGCTGATGCTTTCAGACTCTGTCTCCTGCTCAAAGCTGTAACAATCACATTCTTTTGAGATAAAGCGTTGTGATTCACAAGAAGATAGCTTGCAATGCCTTCAGTTCTGTTCTGTAACCAAAGGGCATCTCTGACTTTCCCTGGTTTGAAAGCCTTTCCCTAAACAAGAGCAGAAGATACGCTCAGCATTCAAGTGCAGTATAAGTCATCTCTGCATTAGGCTGTGAGATATGGAATACAACTGAAGTAGACAGACATCAGGGATAGAAGAGCCCTGTTTCCTTTCCTTGATCAGAAAATAAAAGAGCATTGTCACCCACAAAGTTGGCTTTACTGATGTGGATGCTGTGTAGCAGTGCATTTTTGAGAAAACTTTGGGATTCCTATGGGATGATAATTATCCTAATGATCTCTGGACTGAAATAATGTGCATGTCACATATATTATGTGACATATATGATATGTCACATCATTATAAAATGATACATATCATTTTCTATTTCTGTTCCCAATGAAGAGATCCCTCTGGAATCCATCAGGATCCCCATTGTGTTGTTATGGATTTTTTGTAAGACCTTGATTAAAAGCCCAAATTTGGGCAATGTATCCAGAATTATGGCCTTCTTAGTTTGTTTGCACACAAGAACAGATGCTGCTCTGCTTGGTTCTGTCATTAAATACACTCAAGGCAGGGCCTTGATACAAGCTCACAGGTGTTATTTGGAACAAAACCAAGACACTTGAACAAAAAAGTTGATACTTTTGTTCCATTTCAGGACTCAGCACGGCAAAGAATCTTTGTGCTTTTAAGCAGCGTGGACAGAGTATTTTGCAACACAAATGGTCCTGAAATGCTCTGATTTCCTTCTGTTTGCCTTTTCTTGCGCTCAGCGCATGTGCTCTCTTTTGCTGCAGAACCTACGGTGAGCGTTGTCCAGGGAGCCTTCGGGAGCAGCGGACATTTCGGCCAGGATCCTTACGATCTTCCGAAGAACAGCCACATTCCATGTCACTATGACTTGCTACCGGTTCGAGATAGCCCCACGTCCTCCACGAAGGAGGTCGGCAGCGAATGACCCCTGCGGTGGGACTCTCGAGGAGGACAGTGGCGTGGCTCATGCCTCTGCCTCTCATTTACCTTCTTATTTGGCGCCTAGTCTGTCCAGTATAAAATTGCTGTACGTTAATTGGGGATCTCAAGATAAGGTTTGTATTGTATATACAAGTCACAGATGGACAGACGTCACATTGGGGATATTCTAATTAGCTTTTTTTGTGGCACTTAATTTTATAGAGACAGGTATGCAACACATTTACACTGTAATATACTGGCTTAAAAATATTAGTTTGTAGATCAGTTCTGGCAATAGCAACTCCCATTTCAGCTCCATTAAATATGGACTTCATGTTTGTATTTTACTTTGTTAGAGTAGAAGTCCCAGGACAGTGCAGTTTACCAAATGCCACTTCATACAGGGGATATGACTCACTGATATGTAGAAGAAAATCTGTTTTCAAACTTCACCTTCTATTCTTATCTTTAGCTGAGACATTAAGCAGCAAGATCTGATGGAGTATAGCGAAGCCCAACACTGCTGCTGCTTGGGAAACCCATCATCAGATTTTTGTCTGTTACTAGTTACGGGAATCTAGATAGTTTTGAAGATGCTGAAAGCATTGCATACTTCAGAATTACACGATGCTTCCAGACTGGGTACAACAGGCCCAGCACCAGTCCTCAGCAAGTCATTTGCTGCATTTCAACTCATATGTTGCAGTTCTGAGCACTATTTCTGCCATACACAACTAATAGTCCGTAACATATCAGTAACTACTTCATAAAATATGTAAAATAAATCCATTTATTTTTGTCAGCATGGACTGAGTGTGAAAGACAAAGATGATGAATGCTGTAAATCTGAAGTGCAAGGAAAGTTTTAAATTTTAGAAATAGGTAGTAATACAGACTGTAACTTAGGGTAAACATAGTAAAATGTCTGATTTCTTTTTCTTAGAAGCAACTAAGCAATCTCTGTGCATATTTGCTAAAATTGCACCTTTTATTTTTTTTATAGGTAATGTAGGGAAAAAATATGCTTAAGCTGGTCTTTTGCATTGCTAATAATGTGACACATGTACCCCATTCTTCATTAACTTGTATCTCCATTTTTAAACTGTGCATTTATGTTTCTAGTGATCTAGTTTATAACAGCAAAAATATTCTACTGTGTGTCTTTTTTTTTTTTTACCTTGTTTGTTTTGTTTTCTTTTTTTGCCAGCTGGCCTTTATTTTGTCTGGTTAAGGAGCCCTCTGACGAGGGAGGGGGAAGATTTAAGTAAGGATTAAGATAATACTAATGTCTGTCAGAGGTGGTTAGCAAATACATAATAGCTTATATTAATGAATTAATTGGAAAAAAAAAAGCAAGGTGTTTTTGTTGAGGATAACAGCAGAAGAGCAAAAGGGAAGGAAAGATCAAACTCCATCTTTAAACTTTAACTCGTTCTGCCCATCCTTCCAAGAGGCTGCATTCTCTATCTCCTGTGGAGTCAGTTGTGACCTGTGCAATTCAGAGGAAATGAAATTTGCCAAGGAATTCATCTCTTGACACAAAATTGTGCCCCCAGAATAGCAGCCCCTGAATATAATGGCCGTTCTGTTTCAGTGGGAGGTTTCTTTTAGAAACCTAAAAGCGATAGTGCCAACTGTGGCAGGGTTGGTTCCACATCTGGCAGTGCCGGTCTGGTGCTCTCTGCTGGCATGCTCATCGCACAGCCCTGCAACCTTATCCACCTTGCCTGGGCAGCAACGCTGCTGCTTGTCGCAGGAGGTTATCCCCAGGCTTGGGGCATCCCTGACAGATGGGGACAGGATGTGGGAAATCGTATTGCATGGAATACAGAGGGAAGCTTAAAGCCCTCAATCAGTCCTCCCCTCAGTGTGCCCTGGGGTTGCACACTGCAACTGTGAGGTGCTGCTCTGTGATGCAAAGGGCAGACGATTCGTCAGCATTTTGGTGTATGAGCTCTCCAGCTCGGCACAGGGTGTTCCACAATAGTTCTTTTATCGGAATGTCTGGATTGCAGTACAGCCTGAGACAAAGAATTATCACTGTTGTTGTGATGGTATTGATATATTCCTGGGAAGACCAGGCCCAGTTCAACCTTTGAAATACTAACTGCAGCACAGAGGATCAACTGTGAGAAAACCTTAAAAAAAACCCTTCCCACCTGAAAAAGAATCACAGGGCTGAAATGGAAATACTTTGCATTAATTTGATGTCATTAAACTGGTGAGAAATCAGAGTGCTGCATCTGAGGGCATTGTTGTGGGTGTGCTCAAGGCTGAGAAGATACGTGGCTATATGAAGTGCCCCTTGATGTTCTTTGTTGCTAAAGAACATGAGCAGTGGCTGCTTTGCAATTCCTTGGGTAATCCTTGCACATCCATGGATAGCTGTTTGATCACCTTTGACTTTGCAATTACAGAAATTACCTACAAGTTTTCAAAAACCAACCACCATTTAATCCCTCCTTAAGACAAAGTATTGACTGGGTTTGTGTGCACATAGGTACATGTAGTGCTACTGATATATACATGTGTTTGTACTGTGTGAGATGGACTTTAAAATAAAATCTTTCTTCTCTGATGCTGTGAAGAGAAAATGCTCTACTTAGCAATTGTGGGTTCACAAAAAAAAAATCTTGCCCTATGTGTAATTTGGAGATGATTAGGTCAAGTATTCTTCATAATAAACAGTTTTTTGCTTTGTTTTGTTTTAGTATATGTACACATCAGTGAAGAGCTGAATAAATTATCTTTAATTTGTTAGCAAATTTCCAGTAGGTCACATCCTCAAGTGATATATTCATGAGAACAGGTAAGTTTCTGATAATTTTGCCTGCTATATATGCTTGAATAAACACACAACCAAATTCAGCCCTCTATACGTGGGTACAACTCCTGCTATGTAGCCCGTGTAAGGGATGTCTGCGTACATCAGTGCTCTATTTGCAGTACATCTAGGCACAGTGAAAGGTGTGTGAATTTACTTTGTGGATGATCACTGGTGGATGCTCAGAGAAAACAATTCCCTGCAGGGTTGCAGAGTCTTGTTAAATGGCATCTATGCATCATTTCAGGGAGAAAAGGCACATGGGACTTGACATTCCCCTGTCTCTCTCCTGTGGGGGCGGTAGGGTGGCTTCTTTTGGGATAAACTTTGCTCTCTCCTTGGTTCAGCCCTGCAGCTCAGACCTCATGACCATCACCTAGTCCTTTTTGCAGACCCTAGCAGGCTCTTCGAAGAACCGGGGCACTTCCCAACACGCAGAGTACTTTCTGGTACATACTTAATAAATAACCGATGTAATAATTCAGTAATCATCACCTACACAGAGAATTGGTTTCACCACTGCCATGAATGGAAAGAGACTTCCTGTATCTCTTTATGTCCACTTTACAATAGTGAGGAATACCTCATTTGAAACTGGGATAACTATCCCCTAACAAAATCAAAGTTTAGTAAAATGCAAGGCAAAACTTCAGCACAAAGTCAATAGCTGATTTTATGTAGGAGTAAACTGACAGTAAACTCTGAACTTTTAAATATTTGAGCTTTTAAATAACATAGGCACATTAATTCTAGTCACTTAGAAGCATAATGAACCTCAGGGCTCTTCGTATCAAAGATTTGGGTTTAATTACAGGACACTTACACCTAAATTGTGTCCAAATCTTGATGTGCCATTGAGGTCTCCCATTAATCTGAATTGTAGATTTACCTGCAGACTATGGGAGGGAAGCAGATTTCATTGTACTCTTGCTTGTGTTTTCTGCTGAGACTATCTGCAAAGTGAAGTTAACACTGAAGTGAAGTTAGAATAAAAAAATCAAAACTGGGGAATGTGTTATTTAAAATGCATTGGATTTTTGAAGTGCTGTGACTAAAATTGGGTTCTAGATTAGGTGTGTTTCCAAATAACAATCCCAACACTGCAGCTGTAAAATCCTGACTGAAGAATACAGAGCTAATTTTGACAAAAATGTTTTATATTAAGGAATGTAGAAATATATAGTAGTTTAAGTAATTGAAAATGAATGGGTGCGTGTTTATTAATTGCTGTAAAAGGAATCTTGTCATGTTTGGTACACTAGTGCTAGAGCACTGGACCTAACTCTTATATTTTCATTTTTTTAGCCCACAAAACCTCACTTTGATATGATTGAACTGTAATATATTTTTTAAAGAAAACCTACCTTGTATGCTTGGCTTTTTTTTCTTAGCTGTAACAACAACAAAAAAAAAGTGTCCTGTTGTTAAAAGTATTTTTGTTTTCCAAAGATGACTGATGTTCATCATTTTGCCCTTCATTACCATTTATTTCACTTCACATACTTGTAGGTTAATGTAATAAACTTTCTAATGAAAGATGGAAGATGCTCTGCTTTTTTGTTTTCCATTCTTTCAGATTGCATTGGAAATATAAATAATGTTTTCTTTGCACAGACACTGTACTAGTAAGTAATGTACGTTACTTTCCTTTTTCTAAAAAGTGAGAACTTTGAAGTGATCTCTGGAAAATTAAAGCTGATTTTGGATTTGAATCAGGTAAGTTTTTGACTACTGTCAGATCCAGCAACATTTAATTCTTTAGTCTGGAAAATTCCTTTCAGGAAATAGAGAAAAAAAGAATTTTTAAGAGTTCATGGCTGTGCTCCTGAGAAAGATGGGGAGATGAGTTGTCAAAAGCAAGACACTTCTGTCACGATAACCTTGGACAGCCAAGAGACCCTTGGACTAACCATTAAAAAGCTAGTTTAAAAAAAAAAATAAAGTACAAACATGAGGAAAAAGGTGGATAATATATTGTCATTTCTGTTTTGTAAGTTTGACAGATCTCATATGGACCTAAAGCACTTGCTATAGGTAAATGGCATGGGAAACTGTTCTTTAGTATTGCAAATTGGAAAGGAATGAGAGATTTGGCATAAGATGCTAATGGAGAAGTCTGTTACATCCCACAAAGGATTCCTTGGGACTTAATTAATTGCATTATGCCCTTAGGCATAGAAGTAGTAGCCTAGTTAGCATGACATATAATCTAGGAAGCATGTCCTAGAGGTGTGAGTAATTACGTAGGTTGCACCACAGCTTACATTATAAAGTCTGCCTATGAAGAGAAATGAACAAACTGAGGGAGATACCTTCAGTGGGATGGTCCTTTTTTTTTCAGTAAAAGCATTTTCTACCCATAAAGAGCAACGGAAAAGAAAATAGCTTAATCATACTTTCATATATTTTCCAAAAGTGACAAGATCCTGCAACATTTGAGTGCTTTACATTACCTCTTTTTTAATTTTGTTATCAGCATTTCTACCACATATCAACAAAAACACAGCTGACCTTGACAATGTTCAAGGTTAATTTTTCACACTGATCAAATGAACTTGAACAACTGCCCAATTTAGGACAGTCTCTGGCTCTTCCCCTTTCATCAACAATAATTATCAGAGACATTGCAAGGAAAAAGCTGTTTCCATTCATTCCCCTAAGCTCCTACCATGGTAATACTAATGGCGTGTTGGATTTTCCACAGAAACCTATTTTTTAAGTGAAAACCAGGAAAGAATTTTTGAGAACTGCAGCAATATGATACTACCTTTTTCTATCATGGTGTTCATTTTTATTGCCATGGAAGTAGTGACTGTTCCAAGCTCTGTGAGACGTGTGAACACCAAGTGGTGCCGTCCTTCAAATCTGCACTGCCACAGGTCTGCAAAACCAACAGCACCAGCGGATGGCAATGCAGGGGTGTGCTGCTCCCTTATGAGGAATACAAGCAGCTTCTGGGCCTACATCTTTCATAGGATTGCTCTGCATGCACCAGAACGTGGCTTGCCCTCTGCCAAGGTTTCTTTCATTATTCATTTTGATGTTTTCCAAGTTTAAAGTCAGGAGCTGAATTTGGATCCTAAGACCTATGATGTCTTTGTTGGCAGAACATGAAAATGAAATTTTATTTATTTTACATAAAATGTTAGGGTAAGGTGATACTGTTGAGTTTAAAAACATACCTGTCTTGTGAAGTTACTGCATTTATTTAGCTATGTGGGTTATTTCAGAAGAAGCGTACAAATCATAACTTCAGGCTGTTTGTTGATGACTATTTTAAACCAGTAGAATGACTGCAGTATTTATCACTATCTTCAGAAAAGATGAAAAATATTGTTTATACAGTTGCAATTACACCTAATAAAATGTACTGAAGATACATAGGCTATTAATATACTCAGTAGTGTATTAAGTACTCAGTGAATAGGCTTCAGGGTGCAATTTTAGTGCATCGTGAACACGTTTCTCTTTACTCTTTTTGTATTATACAACTGAATGCATAAAGAATATATTTTACCATTATTTAAAGCCATCTGTACTGACTCCTCTCCAATGTCGTCTTAACTTTAAACGGTTGGTTAAAGTTGCCTGGGTCAATAATTTGTGTACTTTTGATAGCTAGGGAAATCCGTATGTAATACTAAAGGTCATCCTTCTGAAGCAGGCTCTAGCCAAATAGCTCTAGGAAATGTCTTTCCTCTTTCTGCGAGAAGCACTTTGTATGTTTAAGCTGTCTCCCATGAGTAAGTCTGACTAAGAGAGGGAAGCTTGTGCTTGAATATGTTATTTGATAGTGTATAGGAGAAAAGTCTCTGGATATTCTTACGTAATGTTTGATGGAATTTCATTGAGTTACTGATATTCATGCAGTGAGTCAAAACGTAATTCAAATTAAAGGCAGGTCACAAAAACTTCAAGATCAGAATATATTTTCATATTTTATGTTTTTCTTAAAAGTACTTCTCCATTTCACATTCTGATCAGAACTATAAAACGTTTCCTCTTTCATTTACCAAGTGACTCAATATAAATTTGAGCAGCCTTTTAAATGCTCACAAAACAGTTTGCCACTTTGCATTCCACCTTCAGCTGACACCTAGGTTGAAGATGGCAATTTTCTACATGCTTTTTTATAGCTACTCCGTATGAAGACTCTGCTTCCAAAGTAAGAACATAGTTTGGTGGGACCTTGAGGCCCTTCAGGCCTCTGTGTGTCAGAAAGAAACTGTTGCAGAATTACAGAAAAAGTGAACCATGTTTGTGTGAGTGAAGTTTGTCCTGGGGAAAGTGGGAGTCTCTCTGGGTGAGGAGATTTGGATCTGCAAACAATTAAACAAGCTCTGGGTATTTGATCCCACTTTTTTAAAAGAAATGCGGTTCTGTAAGTTTCTTACATGAAAACCTTCCTGTTTTATTGTCTCAATCCTCAGTTACTCCTCCAAAGAGAAAACACTTTGCAAGTCTTCAGTTATTTTTGTAGCTCCGTGCGGTTGGCAGAATAGTTGATGTTTCAGCAAACCTCACTGCCTTGTCCTATTTCGTATATTTTGATGTTCTGAACTTAAAAAATAGTTCTGGCCTTCTATTTAAGATAATAAAGTGCAAAAGTCACAGAACCTGAAGATTTCTATAACAAGCAATTAGAAAGATAGTGTAAATAAAATATCTATGATTGCAAGTCTCCACTAAAACAAATGCTCTAAGAATAGTATGAAATGCATCTTAAGTGATGACCCAGGTCTGTCAGGGCACTCTTGGTTAATCCTCCATGACCTGGCCTCCTCCAGAAGACTGTTGACCAAGCTTTAGGAACCTTCACACTAATCAATCCAACGGGAAGTCCCTGAGGAGCATCACTGTTCCAGACCAATGAGGATGGGAGCCATTTGAAGGAAACAACATCAAGCCTCCAGCAACACTATTGCACTAAATCAAGGCAGATTACACAGCCGCTGGCCAAGGGCTCTTGTGGTTCCCTTCAGGTGCTTGTTTGGGAGGATAAGGGAACACCTCGGCCTCTGCCAGATGTGCTGCGGGTGCATGGCCAAAGTCATCCCAGCCGCTCTCCTGCGCCAGTTATGGGGATATGTCCCGTCCACTCACTGGGAGGAGAGCGCGAAACCCTGGCACCCTACATGGAGAAGTGGGAGGCCACGTGGAATGGAGGGTGCTGTCGCTTCTGTCATTCCTTCAGTGGTGTATCTGCCTTTCTGACCAGTACCTACAGCAAACATACAGCACGTTATCTCTCAAAGCATTTCATTCTGAAATGATAAATTGAACCTATTGAATTTTTTTCTTCCTCATAAAATACCTGGACCGCCTTGAAGCATTGTCATCAGGGCTAACCAAAGAAAAATGTGTTATTGAAGAGGTAGAGGGGAAAAGATGTTTCCTGAACCATTTAATTAACAGTTGTCCTTGGGTAGGGTTTGTGTTATGTGCTTTATAAAGTTAATCAAAACCACTCCTTTTTGTGTTCACAACATCATTTCATAATGGGAACAACAAGACCTATGAAGATAAGATCCCAAGTATGGGAGTAATCTTAAAAAAAAAAAGCAAATTTGAGAATTATATTCCTAAAAGCCAGAATTGTTTCAACTGTTTCAATTATTACTTGTAATTATTCAATTATTACAAGCTAGTTACCCAAGAGTTGATACAACACTACATTTAGGGCAATAAAATAAAAGGTTAGGAATGTTGATTTACGAAAAAAAATCTTGATTTACGAAATTATTTTCTTAATTCATCTTATTGGTGGCATGATGGATTTGGGAGAGTTCCTGGTGAGTTTGTACCTAACCTTTGAGCAATCACAAAGCATGCTGAAAAACGATGGGCATCTCTTCCATTCAGGCTAAAGGAGGGAGTAATTAATTTTTTTTTTTTTTCAAGTAGCTACAATACGGGCAAGTTGCAACCAAAGACAAGGGCAAATTCAACTCCACGGCTCTTGATGGACTGGCCTTGTGCCAAGGCCGTGCAGGGGCAAGGGACGCAACACGAAACACAGCTTGGACACGAGGCGGTAACAGGAGTAAGGTTAGGAGTGCAGTTAATTCCTCACACAGAGAAGTGTGAGAGACAGTTCTCAGGAGCGGAGTGAAACGTACGGTCAGGTTTTGAACTGAGGGGCACAAAGTGCCTCTCGGATCTCTGTTTGCTACAGAAATTTCCATATATGAGACCTCATTTTGGCATTCTCTGCTCCACTT
>VZSG01000758.1:17475-43306 GCA_013398315.1 Nothoprocta pentlandii | reverse complement strand
GGGGATGGGGGGTGAGAGCGAGAGGATGGCAGGAGGAAGAACACCCGAAGGAGCACTGGCTGTGTTGCCACATGAAGTGGTGTAGCTGTTGCTGCCCGCAGGATGTGTGCGGCGCTGCTTTGTAGGTGGTGTTGCTGCGTGCTGAAACAGCGGATCCGCAGCGGTGGTCACGAGCCGAGCGGGACAAAGCGGTGCATGGAGCCGGCTCCTGGCCCTGGTAGTGCCCAGGGAAGGGTGGTAGCAGCGGTGCGTGTGCTCTGGAGCAAGTCCTGAGTCCTGGCTGTGGTACCAGGAAAAGCGTCTTGGGAATAAAATACTTACCAGACTAGAAGCTTTTAGTAATACTGAAGTTGACTTATTTGTATATTGCTTAAAATACTAAATTCTTTCTGCCTGTATTATCTACAAGCTATAATATCTCTGATCCTTTCCCTTTGAAAAAGGGTTAAGCCCTGTTGGTAAGACTGTCATTGGTCAGAGGCGGGTGGATACAGTTGGTGAACCAACCTACCTTTAAAAAATTGTGTTGTCGGTACTTCAGATAACATTGCCTATGCTATGAAAACAGCTCTCACTTTATTTTACTTCCCTTTAAAGCTTTGGACTTGGAAACAAGTCAGCCGGTGGTGAAACCAGCAAAGTCTGTATGTTCTTTGGCTTCAGTGAGGCTTTGGGGGATGTGTCTGCATTTAACAGCCAACAAGCCGAAAAAAAGTTTTATCCCCCATTTTGTTCTCTGCCGTTCTAAAATGGAGCAAACCCACAGGAAGGTTTTTCAGATGAAACATATGTTTTAAACTTCTCCTAAGGGCCTCTTACCAATATTAGGTGTTTTTTTTTCCTCTCTGATTTACCTCTTGTTCAGTTCCTAGAAGTTTGTGACTATGGATCTGTCTCAGAGTTATTGTGACCTGGGATACTGCGTTTTATTTGAAGTGGGTGCTGCTTTGGAAATGGCTCCTAGCAGTTGATTTATGCCGATAAATAAATACATGGTTGCTGCTTGGTCTGGCAAGCTCCCAGCTTGTGTCGAGCCATTACCAGAGTGTAAGCAGCTCTGTCTTTTGCACTTCTGTTCAATTTAGTTATGCCTGTTATGATGAAAGATAAGAAGCTTAACAGCACTTTATTTATTTATTTATATGCTTTCCCTCTGTCCTGTCCACTTTCTTCTCTTTCTGTTCGAGGAATATTTTTTCCTCTTTCACAGAATTGTAGAATGGAATAGAGGTCGTAATGGGCCTCTGGAGATCGTTTAGTCCAAACACCTGCTCAGTTAGGGACACATAGAGCACATTGCACAGAAAGGTCCTTTCCACCTTGTATATATGTGCATATATATGTATATGTGTGTGTATATTATATACACACACACACACACACACACACACATATATATATATATATAAATGTATATGTATCATGGAATCAGAGAATGGCTGAGATTGGAAGAGACCTCTAGAGATCATCCAGTCCAACCCCCCTGCTCTAGCAGGGACACCCAGAGCACAGGGCACAGGGCGGCATCCAGGTGGGTTTGGAAGATCTCCAGAGGAGACTCCACAGCCTCCCTGGGCAGCCTGTGCCAGGGCTCTGGCACCCTCACAGGAAAGAAGTTCCTCCTCACATGGAGGCTGAGCTGCCTGTGTTTCAACTTGTACCCATTTGTCCTGTCACTGGTCACCACTGAGAAGAGCTTGGCCCCATTCTCCCTACGTCTCCTCTCAGATATTTATACACTGATCTCGACCTTCTCTTCTCCAGGCTGAACAGGCCCATCTCACTTAATTTTTCCTCATAAGATGGATGCTCCAGTCCCTTAATCATATTTGTTGCTCTTTAGGGCTCCTAAGTTTATTGTGAGTGTTCATTAGAAGTGTTTATATCCTTTGAAATCTGCTAATCTTTATTTGTAAGCTTATTGTTAACTGTCAGTTTCTGTATTTTAGAGTAATAACCTCAAGAATGCTTTTAAAGTATGGTTATGTCATTGAGATTACTGCAGAATGTTAGAGAATTTTTAATCACATTAAAGTCAAAAGATGAATAATTGCCAGTTCAGCCATTTTGTTTCTAAATCAGATTATTTCCTTTCTGCTTTTACCGCAATCTCTGTTAAAATTTTCTGGTTTGAGCTTTAGCCTGTTTTTCTCCTTGGGCATACACAGGTTGCACTTTTGGAAGGTAGAATTGTGATCAAAATTTGGCTCATGAGCATCATTAAAACATTAAAACTATTGCAACCTTGAGCAAAGGGCATATTTCTTAGTTAATTGGAGGGTAAAACCTCATCCCTAGTGCATCAGCATTAGTAGTAATGTAGATTTTTTGCCAAGTAACTTACAGGAGGCTAGCAAAATGAATGTTTGTGATCCCTAAAGGATTGTTTTAAGAGTGAATACTTGTTTGGAATGTGCTTTTTCCTTTATTCTGCTTGCCATACCCCCTTAATCTAATCATAAATTAAGATTTTCTTCTAGTTAAATGTGAGGGTTTTTTAAACCTGTGCAGTGAACTCTTGATGACAAATCAGAAGATGGCAGTGCTACTCTGTTTTTCACTTAGTTGTGCATGCTTGTTTGTTCCTCTCATTTTCAGTTTTCTTGAGTTTGAGTTGAGATTTTTCTAGGTGGTGACAAAAGCCTATAGTTTTCTTGTTTGCTTGCTTGCTTGTTTGTTTTGTCTGCGTCCGTGTGTCAGTTTTACACCTTAAACTATTACATTAAGTGGTAGTATTTGTTGCAAAATCTGGTGAACATAAAGCCATCATTAGATGAGAAGGGGTGGAAATAACTAAGGATCTGGTATGTTGCCCACTGCCATGAAAATTTGGTGTTTTTTTGGTGAAATTAAGTATGTAGCAGATTTGCAGCATGGTGTGCAATGCTGAATAGTGTCTTGCAATAAGTTAGAAGCAACAGAAGCCATGTTTTGTATACAAGCAGCAACTTACTCTGCGTTTCTATAAGAACTTAAGAAATCACAGGGTTTAAGAAGTGAAGTTTAGTTTCTACTGGCTGCTAGTATGTGGCCCAGATAGTAAGAACAACATGCTGTGTAGGATGCAGTCATTAAAAAGGCCAACGCCAAGCACCCAGTAAGGATTTGGAGGGTATTTTTAATTGGGATATTCCTCCCCTGCAAGAAATCCTTCCCTAAGGATGCTCACTGGAAACTTTTTACTTTCCAAGGTTCCAGAAAACCTCAAGGTTTGCTTACTCTTATCCTGGTTTCTCCTGCCTTTATGCTCCCCTGTATCTCACATATTACTGGATTTGGGTAGCCCTCTCAGACTTAAGTGCTAACCCATGTTGCTGCAGAACTGGTTTTAGTGATTTATAATGTCGACTTCTTTTGACATGATGAGGCTTTTAGCTTTCAAGCAAATTAATTGTACTTTTGGCTTTACTTGCATGTGTTCCCCTCTCCCATGCCTTGTCTTCATACTTTATTTTTTAGGCTTGCTTGTCTGATCATGTAGAACGTGCAACCGCAGATCTCTGTTCTGAGAATTCTGTATTTATAAACCTGTTATTACCATGGGCTAAATGCTGAAACCCTCCAGCTCATAACAAACAGTGTGTTTGGTGTCTGAAGTTTCTCAAAGATGTTTTCTCTGTATCTGTAACTTGCTGTGTGTGGTGTTCGTTTGTTTTATCAAAACTGCTTAAAGAGGTACAAAAGAGTATCTTGGGGTAGGAGGGATTAAAGGAATAGGAGCTGATCAAAAATGTTAGAGGGTAGGTAATCTAAGCAGAGAAGAGTATGAGGAGTTTGGGCTATAGGGACAGAAGAAGTTTGAGAAAGGGAGGAGCAACCACACTAGTCTGTGATATTTATGTTAGTAGTTGAGAGAAAAAGAATCTGTGAGCAGTTCCATATGAAGGGGAGGGAGAGGTCTTCCCTTCCCCAGCTTGTGGCGGAAAAAGCAAAGTTTGGACGGTGTGAAACAGGAAGTGGTGCGCTAGGGTTAACCGGTAAAGTGTGAGACAGCAGGGAGACCACATAGCCTTTGGACTGGGCACAGTCCTGAATGTTCCCAGCTTCCTGGGCAGCACTGCCACGTACCCAGAGCTGCGAGTCCGAGAGGACGGAAGCAGGCGCTTCAGTGGCTGGGATTCCCCTCTCGAGCTGCCGCATTCTGGGCGGGCTGTGATCACACATGGTGGAGGTGGTTGCTCTCCCACAGAGGCTTATGAATGAGAGGGGAAAATATGAAAATAATATCTCTCCTTTGAGTTTTTAAGTCCCCCCCATCCCTTTTCTTTATCACTGCATTTTAGAATCTCATAATTTTGAAAATTTGTTTTGACAGTGCTCTATCTACTTAATATTCTTCTGTTAAAGGCTAATGAGAAAAGGAACTGCAAAGTCTTGGAACTCTTCTACTTGCTTCTCCTTTTCCAGATGTATTTTGGGAGTGGGGAGGACAGCATGCTTGGAGCAGAAGCTGGCCGCAACTTGAACCTCTGATTGCTTTCGGAAACTTTAGAAAAAAAATCTCTATGGAATTTTTGTAAAGCAGCTCCACAGAGCCTTTTTGGCCATTCCACGTGGACAGAGTATTTTATTTTAAAAAGCAAGCACTCATCAGCAGCTTTTAATCACAGCATTAGCTGAAATCAAGCAACAGATTACAGAGCCTCAATAAAATAAAATGTTCCTAGCAGTTTTTGGTCAATGATGACTTCACTTGCACAATGGAAAAATTCTTTCCTGCTTTTCGGTATACAGTTGGAAGAAAAATGGCTTTAGAAATGCTTTTACAGGGGAATGTAAACTCATGTAATTTGATTAAAAAAGACAATCTTATCATTATAAATTCTTCCCCTTAGTAAAGTTTAACAGAAAACTGAGTGCAGTTCATTTCTAAGGGAAGATGTTTGATGTGCTTAAACACAATGTTTAAGCATTGTGATGTCCTTCACACACACAGGACAGTGCTTTTCCCATGAGACAGTTATTGACCTTACCTTCCATCCTGTTTGAAGAGAAGTTTTTAAATAGAATTTAAGGGGTTCTCGCAACCTAAAATCTGTCACGGAGCTGTCACAGAGCTTCCAGGAACAGCACTGCACATTAACTGCGTCTTCATGGGGATGGGCTCAGGCATTTAATTTTGAATCATTTATACAAATTATGCTTGCCAGAGGGATTAGAATTTCCTTTTATGTGGTTTTGATGAGAAGTTTTGTAGCCAAACCAGGATTAATAGTGACATCCTACTGTTTGCGTCTCTTTCATTGTGGTAACAAATGTATGAATTCTCCCTTCCCTCCCCCCTCCCAGGTTAAACTTAAATTGCATGTGCATTTTGTTCTGATGCATTTAGAACATGCATTAGAACAAAAGTAACAACAAAAGCCTTAGCCATGAGGATTATTCTTGTCAGAGAGGAAAAACACTGTAATTTTTTTAAGTGGTGGGGTTTTTTTTAATATGAACACGGGTATTTTTACTCAGAACATTATCTAAGCCTTTTCTTCTTGAATTGTTAAAGGAATAGGCTGGCATCCTCAGTAGCTGTTGACGTAATGGATATTGTGGAAAATGTTTATTGAGCCTTTCTGGTTTTTGTATGTGAAATTATTTTATGTAGTGCTTTTGTTTTATTAGACTGCCATGAAGAATTGTTACTTCAGGGCAGAGTCTACCTCACTGCTGTCCCATTTAGGAATTTTGGGAAGAGGCAGGATTTTTTATTTGCCACGTCTGCGCTGAAGAACAAAAATCTCCAGGTGTTCATGAAAGAAATACTTCATGTTTTTCCTTTTCCACCCACAGCTTTATAAGTGTATACATATGTTTAATAAGCATATATCCTTACATATTTAAAACCAGTGGATTCTTAAGATTTTTTTCTAAGATGTTAGGATACTGCTACCATAATGTGGCCTGCAGAATAAAACCCAGATTTTTAATTTGTTTTATTACTTAGGCTGTCACCAGGCTAGGAATCCATTTGGGTTTTGCAGGTTTTGTCTTTATGGAAGATTTGCACAAGCTTAATTCTTTCCATATGATATTCTTAGTCCTTTATGTTAAATCAGTTTCAGTGCAAGTTTATTTTCATTGTGGAATTTCTGGGGATTGCTATAGCTGACCTAAAAGCTCTTTGGATGGGTCGAATCAGGATTAAAGGTTAAGTTGGAGTTGGGATGCCTGGACTGCTTCCTAGCTGTGCTGCTGGGGCTTTTCATGATGTTTGGTGAGATGCTTACGTCAAAGGTGTGATATCCTAGAGCACTTGGTGATGTGAAGAGAAGGCTGCAGCTTCCTGAATAGCAGAGCTGATCCTGTGGCTCTCTGCTGCCGGGACAGGAGGGGAGGTTCTGGTCCTCCCTTGACTTTTGTCATAGCTTGCCCTGGCTCCGAGAATATCAGATCAGTGACCAAGGTGCTGTAGTTCACTACTGCAGCAAAATACCAACTGGTTATTAGATTTTTTTTCCTTTAAATGCTATTGGATTTAATAATTATTATTTACTTCTTTAGTGTGCGTATCTAAATATCAGAATATATTAGTAACAGTATCTGAGTGCGTGCAGTAGAATTTTTAAAAGGAGGCTTGGAATTTGAAATATTATAGTGCTAAAAGTGAAGGAAAGAGGGAAGGTAGAGGGGAACTAAGGCATATCATGCTTGAGGCTGCTCAGATCTCTTTTTTTTTTTTTTTTTTTTCCTTAAACCCTGCATGGTTGGCATTTGAATTACCAGTCCGGGTGACTTGAGTGACCAAGACACAATAAGGACCACTGTGCTGTGTAACCGTGTTTTAATTAAAATATTTTGTCTGGTTTCTCAAGATAGGCCTTTTTCTTTCTTGCAGGTTTTCGTAGCTGAAGGAAAATGATGGAAGAAAGTGGAATAGAGACAACTCCACCTGGCACACCCCCACCAAGCACAGGAGGGGCTGCTGCTTCTGCTACACCTGTATCACCAAGTACGGGAACTTGCACGTCAATTTGGTTGCATCTGTTCATGTGTATTGAAGAACAGCAATTCGTCCCCAAAATGTTGCAATCGATACAGTCACACTACTGTTCCGCAGATTAATTGAAAATTTAAATTGTTTATTAATTATGGAATGGAAGTGTTCAAATTGTAACACTCTTCCATCATTCAGTTTCATTGAAGTGCCAGATTTTCTTCACATATCTTTACTGGTTTAAATCTCTCTTTGTGAAATGAAAAGTGAAATTATGTCTGAAAAAGAGCATTGAGACTGCAGTTGAGTGTAGAAGCAGAGTTAATGATACTGGGCAGAATGAAGAGCTCTTACGCAACACTACCTTTTCCCAATTAAATCTTCTGTTATCTCAACAACATTTGTTTCAACTATTTTTAAACTGTAAGCCCTTTGCTAAAGTATTTTTCACTCTTTCTGTAATTCTGCTGTATATTCTTATTCATATGAAGAGAATTATTCTATAGAATTGAAATAAAATGGTCACTTGAGTGGTAGCAATTAACATGAGGATACTCTAGAAGTCCAGGAACATACAGCAGCATATATTTATACTTGTAAGCTTAAGTAAAGTTCAGTTAACTTATGTATAAGTCAAGATTTCTTGACTATTCCACATCAGCACTGATGCAAAAGTAAGTTGTCATATTCTTATAATAGCTGGGCACTTTCTCCTTTCTCCTAGTTCCTATTTATTCAGGAGTGAGTAACCAGAAAGTTTTGGGCAGACTTCAGCTGCCATGAATTCAGTAGTCAAAGGTTGAATCGTTCTTTTTTAGCTTATGACAAATAAGCAGGAAAGAGGGATGTGGTGTATAATATGCTACTCAATTTTTGGTGACAGTATCAATGTTGTGTGCAACTAAGCAGAACCGAAATTCATTTTGAAGAGTGGGGAGAAACTTGTCGAGCAAAACTGTTATATTTATTGAAATATATTAGAAATATATTTTTTGAGTTTAATGATCTGTCTTTCTAAGGTTTTTTTTCCTTTTTGTCAGCTTTGTCCAGTCCCCTTGCTACTACACCAAGCATGTTGTCATCTTCTGCATACTCTTCACCCTTACCAGCTGCAGTGTCTCCGATTCCTCCTGTGATGACTTCAGCTCCTCTTTCATTTGTGCCTTCTACAACTGTTTCTGCTATTGCTCCGCCTCTGACTCCTGCCCCAGCTCCTGCTGCATCTTCAGCTTTCAGTACCTCAATGCCACAGTTCTCTACACCACCTCCATTAAGCTCTACTCCCGGCCCTGGTCTTCCTGCACCACCTACTGGTCCCCCCATTTCAGGATTTTCCATGACTTCAACTTACGACATTACCAGAGGTCATGCCGGTCGGGCACCACAGAGCCCACTGATGCCATCGTTTTCAGCACCTCCAGTCACAGGTAACCTTTTGTTCAGGCTGTTTGTGTTTCTGAGAGGGTATTCTGGGCAGCCTGTTCTGCTGCTCTACTAGGCTGCTGCACATTCAACTGCTATATTTTTCCAGGTACATCTGGTTAATGTAGCTGTGTGCAGAGGTGACAGTAGCTTTTAAAGTACAGTCATGATCTAGGTCAGAGATTATCCTTTAGGAGAATTCTCTTAATGTCAGAGGCTACAGAAGTATCTCTGTGAGCTGTGTTTTTGATTAGCTTATGCACGACAGCTGAGCTGTACGTATGTGTACTAAATTCATTTAGACCAGAGTAGAGTTCATCCATTATACTTCCATAATTTCAAATTGCCATAATCTCATAGTTTTCACCTTTTTTTTATGTACAGCAGTTACTTGTCGCATGACACAAGCTTCTATTTCCATTTTTTTCCAGCCACTGAATTGCATTAAAACTGCTAAAAGACTGCATGTCTTCCATGCAAGCAAGTGCTGTACTTGCTGAATTGATGCCATTTTTTGCTAATGGGATAGAAGCTTGGCCATTCAGCTGTGATTGGTTTAGGCTTTTAAAATTGTTACTGATACATTTTAAAAGTGGCGTGCGTTAGGAGGATGTTTGAAAAGTCCATTGGTTGTGCAGTGTAAAATAAAAATAACTCTCTCTTAAGGCTAGTGTTGCGAAGGCTATTTAAATAGGCCTGAGTAATGGGGTAAAGGCTCATACTTTTAGTAATTAAATTTCTTTTGTTTCGTTTTAAACAATTCTTTTTTTTCCTCTTTTTCTAAGTTTCTGCACTTAGCTTTCAAAAATTTCATACTTGTATTTTTTTTTTCTTGTTATGTGTGAGAGCATTTATATATCGTTGCTTAGAGAGCCACCCATTCTTATTCCTATATTGAAGAACTACTTTTCCTAGGATATGAATACAATAGGAAGCACTACTCTTAAACTAACCTGCTAAGG
This sequence comes from Nothoprocta pentlandii, assembly GCA_013398315.1. Classification (NCBI taxonomy): domain Eukaryota; kingdom Metazoa; phylum Chordata; class Aves; order Tinamiformes; family Tinamidae; genus Nothoprocta; species Nothoprocta pentlandii. The sequence goes on along the minus strand of VZSG01000758.1, from coordinate 33,994 downwards.
AAATTGATGTTTAAATTTATACATGATGTCCAGGCAGGGCAGTCTCAATTCTATTAGTAGATATTGTCTGCTTGTTTATGTTACTTAAATCTGCTAATGTTGAACATACAGAGCTAGTCTGAGTCCTTCAAAATATAAAAGTGAGTCAACTCTGCTCATTTTGTTAAGAAATTCACTAAAGTAAATGAACACTTTTTTTCCCTCCCTCTTCCTAGGTGTTTTGGCAGATCCTGTTACTCAGCAAGCAACTTTTTCATCACCTTTGGTTCCTGGAACTGCAGGTGGCTCTGCAATCACTTTTCCTGAGGAGCATGAAGACCCTCGAATATCTACAGCCCAGAGTGGAGCTGCTGGTGGAGGACTGTGGGGATTTATAAAGGTACTTTCCATGAGTATGCTTCATAATATACTATTTTTTCTTGTGCCTTATATGCAAAGTGGCCATTTTTTAATAATAGTGTTTGTTGCTTTGCTACGCTTTTGACTTTCTTTTATAAGAAGAGGAGGCTTGGCATGAATAGATGTTCTAGGCTCGTTTTATTTCTTGTAACAAGAGGATATACGTATTTCCACGTTCTGTCAGTGTTGTGTAAATCAGTTGAATCTTGAGAGATTAAGGTTCTAGAAGGCTCTAAGACTTGATTCTTATCTTTTTACAAATCCAGTCACTGTGAAGTAAACTGAAGTAAACTGCTCAGATTTCTTTAGATATATAAATGTTACCTCCTAATGAACTGAAGTGTATTTCCATGGAATACAAGTCCTTCCTATTCTTTAACAGATCAGTCTCTTAGGTGAGAGACAAAAAAAACTATCTCCTCCATCAAAGGAAAGTTTATCTGAAAAGTCCCTTAAAATACCTTGTACTTCTACTGGCAAGCATAACTTATATAGTACAAAGTAGATGCTCCAGAACAGTGCGGTCATCACGAGCAGCAACATTTACTAGTAAAATCCCAGCAGCCTTACCTATGTGGAGCTGTGAAAGATGTCACCTATAAGCAGCATCAGAAGAGTGGGGTGAAGGAACACTGACTTGTGTTTAAGAGCAACAGCATTTTCTGTTATAGCTCAAACCAAATGTGAAGGGAGAATAAGGATTGGTTTCCCTACAGGAGTGAAAGTCTTGGAGAAACTTTCAAGATCTTTAGTACATTCAAAACTGAGAGTAAAAGTGTTTTTTGATATGACAGACTGTTAGCCTTGACTTCAGTAGTATATCTCTTGACAGTGATACAATCTTAAAGAGCTAAATTAATCTTTCGTCAGTGTGTTGAGAGCACAGTTGTTACACTGGATTTTCCAGGGAAAGATGTCTTCTCATAACGGTGAAATATCTTCTTTCTTTCAAATAATAATGTCCTCCTGAAATTTATGGTTAATAGAAATAGAAAATACAGATAGAAAAAAAGATTTGTCTTCATCATTGTGCCTTATTGTGCCCTTGATGCTTGCAGCAAATGCTGACATTCCATATTGATTCTGTTGCTTTGTTGAAATACTAGTGCTCCCAATTAAAAATTAGTTGACAAGTCAATTCCATACACATTGTTTTGGATTGCAATTCAAAAGGTATCCTGTCTTTTACTCTTGAAGAAAGTGCTTATCTTGAACACCAGGACTAAAAACTAAATTTCGGGTTAAGTATTAAGCATTCTACTTTTGGAGTGTTCTCTTACCTCTTTTTGAGAATTTCTAGTGTGAGAGAATGAGGAATTGTTAGCTATACTGGAAGCATTAGGTTCTTGATGTCTGTAATGAGCAGCACATATCAGTCTCTGCACTCTTCCAAAGATCTGCCAGAATCTAGGAAACAAACTAAGGTTCAGTGTAGAAATTCATCCTAGATTCCTCATTAACTTGCATATTTAAGTTTTTAGCATATCTAGCCTTGTTTCTACTCCTGAAATAGTCTGAGCAGCCCCTCCCTTAATGTTCTTAAAAATTATAAATCTTTCTTCTAGATTTCCTTCAACCTAGGTAATATCCAAGGCAATGAAAGTCAAAAGTTGACAAGTAGTGGACTAGAATTAAGTGGAGCAGTCTCCGTTCCTTGGCTCTGTCAAAAATGGCTAAGCCTTAATTGTTTAGTTTTCTTTATCCAGTTGTGTCCTCAAGGTGAGTGCTCTGCACAACAGTGAGGATATCTGGACCCAGGAACAAAATATTTCAGTGTGAGGTGTGAGATATGTCAATACTTCTTACTAGCTGTACAGTATCTCCCTAGTCTTAGGAATGTGTGTTTTTGTTGTTTGATAAGCTTGCAACAGAGAAATAGAAAACATTTGTACTTAACAGGGGAAAGGCTTTGCTGAGCAGCAGTTTGGTTATTTCAAAATAACTTCTCTAATTCTGCAGTTTGCTGAGATATTGTATAGGTAAACTAAGCAAGTACATTGCAGGAAAATGGATGTGTATGGTGCTCTTCTGTGTAATGTCTGCCCTTTAGTGAAGCAAATATAAACATGTGCAGTTGCAAATAGACCGCTTCAAATCTAATATTACTAAAGAAATTACATAAAGTTTTCTGCAAAACAGTTTCCAGTGCCTTATCTCTGAGTGATTCCTTGTTAGTGTCATTTTTTCTTTCACCCCGTGATCTTATATGATTTTCTATAAACTGGTGTGAAGAGATGCAGGCATTCATTTGGATTATATGCAAGAGACAGGACGGTGTTTGTGTTTTTATTTAATGAACTTTTAAGTCTGGCAGCAGCTCCACCTACAATTTGGCTGGAGAGTATAGAATATGTTTCCAGTATTGTTCAGGATCTATTTATAAATTAAGAACTTTCAGCTCTGTTGCTCCAGAAGTATTTGTTAGTAATGGGCCATTCAAAAATAGATCCTATTGTCTTTAAAAAGGTTAGAAAAAAGATTCTACAGCTTAAGTTTAGCACAGTCCAAATCTAGTCTGATGCCTGTAATTAGTTTCAGGAACCTACGATTCCGTGCTCAAAGCCCATGGTCCCAGAATATGATTAGATATATCGTGATCTGACATTGATAGAGATGTTCTTAATCACTTAACTAATGTGTTAATGCAGACGATGATAAAGGTGATGCCTGGACTAAAAGTTGTAACTAAAACAGTCATGGAGTTATAGGTCCCTCCTGGAACATGTGCTGAGAACTTCTCTGCAGTAGGTGCTACAGAGTGCACCTGTGGTGTGAAAAATCCAAAAGTAACTTTGATGTTTCAAAGTGTAGGGGTGGGATTTTTAGTGGTAATATCTTTGGGCTTCTGGGGAAAAGGGCAGAAGATTAAATATGCGAATCTGTTTCTTGTATTTAGGGTGTAGCTGGAAATCCCATGGTGAAGTCTGTTCTTGATAAAACCAAGCATTCAGTGGAGACCATGATCACAACGCTGGATCCTGGCATGGCTCCATATATCAGTATGTATTTGTGAAAAATGATTGAAAATTAAATGCAAACCTTACCTTTTTCCACAGTTTCTCAGTTTCTCTATTTGAGTCTTCTGTCATCATACAATGTCGGGTTTAAAATACAACATCTCTGCCGGTCTTGTCAAATGAATGACATACATGAATATTACTGTGTAAGTCCTCACATTCAGCGTAGAAGAATCCAGAAGCTCAAAGAGGCATAGGGCCGAGGTATTTACCTTTCTTTTGAGACTTGCATCTGTCCTGCAGCTGCTGCACGTTTTTAGTCCAGTAATAATAATAATAGGAAATTTGGCAAGTCTAAAATAGTTCCTGATTCCGTTATTTGGATAACTTAAACTTTAAAATAGTGTAGTGAAGTTGAAGGATTGCTGAGCATTGAGCCTGAAAGGGAAAGCCACTACATTTCTAGTACAGCTTGAAAATTTCTGGGAGGGAATGACTTGTGTGGTATGTGTTTGGTTATTGTTTGTTTGGGGGGTGCGTGTATGTGTGATTAGAATATATTACATTTCACTTCAGAAGTGATCTGAAATTGCTACTTCATTAATACATGGAAGTAAGTAAAGATGTAATTTGACCAAACCTGTAGTCTTCAACTAGTAGTACTGGCACAAGCAGTCTCCCTCTTTGTGTGCCAGTACAGCATTTTGTCCGGATGTAAAAGAAGCAGATCAGGAAACTGATCTGGCTGAGAAGTAACTATAGCATTTTTTACTTTTTGTTTGTTTTTCTGGGTGGTTCTTCAGCTGGACATACTCTGTGATCCAGCTAACCACGTGGCTGCACTGTTGTACTAATACAGCACACAATGTGGAATAAAAGGGGAAGGTGACCTAATTACTGAATAGTAGTTAATGCTCTTAAATTTAAGTGAAAACATCCCAGCAGCTCACTAATGGAGAGACAGTGGGATATGAAATCACTGAGAAAGTATTTGCTGACAGGGGGAGCTGGGGAACAACGCAAAGCTACAGTAAATGTTGAATGTGCACAGTTCGGGGAACTGTAGTTAACATTTGCCTTAACGGTTCGTTTTTAATATGGAGTTTTTCATGATGTGGTGAGAGATCTCTGGGTGGTTTGGCACAGCATTCGTCAGTTTGAATAGCGTTATCTAAAGTGAGAAACCATTAATGAAATGGTTTGCTTGTCAGTTCAAGTAAGTGAATTCTGTGTTTTTTTCTCTCTTTTTTTTTTTTAACTTTCTTTTTACAGGAACTGGTGGAGAGCTAGACATAGTTGTTACTTCTACTAAAGAAGTAAAAGTAGCAGCAGTTAGAGATGCCTTTCAAGAAGTCTTTGGAATGGCTATTGTTACTGGAGAGGCTGCACAGTCTAACATTGCACCACAGCCTGTGGGCTATGCTGCTGGATTAAAAGTAAGCAGATATATAACAGCACTAAAGGCATTGAAAAGAGATTATTTCCAATGCAGAGAGCGTGGAAATGTTCACCCTGAGGAATCACATTTTCCATAAAAGAAAAATGAGTTTAGAGTAGTAGTAAATCTTTCTTTTTTGTGCCATCTGAATCACTGCGTCTCTTTGAAGCTGCCTTTGGGAAATGCAAACTCATTCACAGCAAATGAAGTGTAGAAATATGTGGGTGGTTTTTTTGAATATTGTAAGCAATTGCCACTCCATTCAGCATCCTTTTGTAATAATACTGTAGTTTCAAAGTGCATTAGACTTTTGTCCATCTATTGCCAGCACAAAATGTTATGAATACTAGAAATGTGAGGAGACCCTGAGGAGACTTTTTTCACCCCTAATTCTGTACACCAAACATAGTTTGGTCAACGCATATCACAGTGGTGACCGTGGTGTTTGAGAAAGGAATGAAAGTGTATCCAGTTTGTAGTATCAACCAGAGAAAGCAGAGCAAAGTCTGTGTTTTATAGAATGATTAATGAGAGTTGTATACCTGTGTTGTGCTGGTCACCCTGATTGCCTTTTTATTTTTACACATGGATGAGGGTATAGGTAGAACCTGATGTATTTAACTATAGTGCGAGATTTTCAAAATTATTAGATTCAAAAATAGATATATAAAGGAAGGAGGAAAAAAAAGCTATTGCAATGCAACCATTTTTGTAGTGGATCTGGTCCATGTCCTGAGTTTTGCTTCTTCTGATGTTCTTACTCCAGCAGTAGGCATGTTAAATAATGACTTTAACAGTGTCTTTCAGTAGCAAAGCTGAAGTTTCTTATGTTTTTTGACTGCTTTTTCCTACTTACGTTGCCCTCTGCAGTTAGTGTTCTTTGAGTGTACTCAGGTGCAACAGCCTCCTGGTAAATAGCTAGAAAAAAAACCTGCAAAAACAACTTGGTATCCTAATTCTTAAATGCAAGCAAAGCACATATACTGTAGCAGGGAAGTATATTTTCATGATAGCTCTCCCTGGGGGGAACACTGACTGGGCAGTGTTCACAGAGGTAAACTAATATATATTAGCTGATGTATATTAGCATACTAGCTGATGCATTAGCTGATGACAAATTTATCATCAGGTAAAGGAGAATAAGGTATAACTTCCAGACTTGTTTGGCCACTTCTTTATGGTATTTGTATTGCTGTTACCGATTGATAGTATGCTGGAGTGAATGATTTCTAAAGAGACAAAGAAGTTCTCTCCTGTGATGCTACAAAGTTGATCTAAAGCCCAGGCATCATAAAGGATTTTAAAAAAGCAAGCTTTAAATTGTAAGAATATTTTTCTAAAAGAAAAATATCCTGGCACTTTAATTGATAGTGAAACTTGGAACAGTTACATGTTGGGAATTTTTTGCATGCTAACTTAAGTCTCTGTCATGGAAAAAAACCCAAGCTACAAATAGCTACAAATACCTAATTAATTTTCTTTTTTCATTTTATTGTATTTTTTATGTGTTTCTGGAATTCCAGAATGAGCTGGAGGGTTTTTTTTATTTGACTTCAAAATAAGAGTCATTTTTCCAGATCTCTGATTTTTTTATATATATTTTATATATATATATATATATGTATATATATTCTGCCTAATTTGAGAAGTACATTCCTCTAAAGTTGTATTTACTCTTCTTTAGTGTACTGCATTGGACTTAAAGCAGAATTTTCTCTAAAAGCTTATGTTACCATTTAGGGAGCCCAAGAAAGGATAGACAGCTTGCGTCGGACTGGAGTAATACATGAAAAACAGCCTACAGTATCTGTTGAAAACTTCATTGAGGAATTGCTTCCTGACAAGTAAGAACCTCAAATATTTTCTTGGGTGGGAAGAAAAAGGAGTATTCTTTTTGACTAAAGAGCATCTGTAAAGAGGTATGTTAGCAATAACCCCTTGGGCAAAAGGAAAAAAACAGTCTGTCTACAGTATTGCTTTGTCAGACTTGATTTTGGCGGTACTGTTCAGCTATTTGTCCAGGGAGTCTTGACAGTTTAATAGACAAAATTGTCAGATTTATCAAGATCCACAGTAATAAAACATAGTGAAGTTATGTCACTGAGAAAGGTAAAAAATGAGACACTTAAGGACATAGTTTAGTAATCATGATGTTGAAGGGCATACGGTTGGACTTAATGGTCTTGAAGGACTTCTCAAACCATTATGATTCTATGTAAATATGACAATTTGGCTAGTAGCTCGCTCTTTCGTTCACTTTGTGAAACTGTATGCAAATCAGGAAGGGTATAGGGAGTTAGTCTGACATTTGTACTAATATGATTATATCAGATCAGTGCACGAGCCATTTTCCTTTCACCAGCGATATACTTTTTCATTTTCCTGCAAAAATAATTGTTTCCTTAAGCATCATACTACAATTCGAATTTTTAACATGTTTTTTGACAAACATTTTTACCAGCACATTAAGGACAATGTCATGTTTGTCTTAATTTCTGTAAAAGACAAATTTTGAACTTACTGTTCACCTTTGCATTTTTGTCAGTGTCTTTGTTGGCGCTTACTCTGCTTTTGCTTCCTTTTTAAAGGTACATTAGCATCTCCAGTGGAAAATGTCTCATGCATGGTTTTTCTAAAGTAAATGTAATTAGGAAGTATTAGCTTTTCTGCTTTGTATTTATTTTTCGTGTTCCGTTCTGATTTAGATGATTTGTCCTATTGCCACAAAGGAGTAACTATGACGAGAAGATCTGTTTCAAAATAATTAGACAACATTTTCAGATTTAAAAAGAAAATTTTAAAGTATTCAAAATGGGAGGAGCTGACCCCGGACTTCCTTCTCATTGGAAGGAGTGTTAACTCTTCTGTTCACAGATAGCAGTCCCACATAAACATTCTATACTTTTGAAACTAATTAGAGCAGAAACAAAGAATAGCTTAATGCATACTTTAATTTTCATACAATAGGAGATACTGAAAATATCCTTGCATAGTGTTACGAAAAACAGTTGAAGTATTTCTAACCCTTTGATTCTGCAGTGACTTCCAGTCAAGGTGCTAGTAAATGATTTATAGTGGTTCTGAAATGAGTGGTGGTGTTAAGAGTTTTAATAGTGGGGATCCAGTCTAGGTTTTAAGATGCTGCTGAATATACCCAGGAGTGTTTGGTGGAAGGAGGAATTTCCAGGTAATCATTCCAGTCCTAGGAGCCTCCTTGTCTAAGTCTGCACATCAGTCTGTGCTCACAGCTGAACTTCTCAGTCATGCTTTAGCTGCCTGAAAGATACTACTTCCCTATTCAATTTCATATCCCACTTACTATTTGCAGAGGAAGTTGCAAGCCCTTTTATGTGTATACTTCCTTTTAGACTCTAATTCCTTTATTAATTCAAAGCAAGATAAAGTTATCTGTGACTATGGACCTTTCTTGGCAGTCTTTTTTAGTTGCATGCAACTACAGTTACCACAGTGCATTACAGTTACCACAGTGCATTCCTGTGCTCTGTTCTCTGCAAAGGTACAAGTAAATACTTCTTCCTGACTGACTCTTGCTTTTGTGCTTGTATCTTTCCTGTGAAGAAGGATATTTCTTCTGTGGCAGCTCTGCTGTTGTAAAAACTCTGCTATGGGAATTGAGTAAAATAAGTTAATGATGATGCATTAGCCTTGGTTTTGTTCGTATCATGTCAGTGTTTGTTGATAGGGAGAAATTATTTAATGTTTCTGCAAGCTAGACAGGGAAACATTTCAGATACTGTTTCAGTAACCTTTACTGGAACACACAGTGTCTTTTCTGGAAGATGCAGAAATGTTTCTCTGAGCAGACCATTCAAATGATTGTAATAAGATTAGACCTCAGAAGACCAATAACGTCTTCTGAATATAGAGCAGTAATGAAAAATAGGGATCTTGATAAGTGGAGGTTATCTTAAAGAAAATTACTTAATCTTAGAATGTATAAAGACTGTAGGATAATAAATGCCTTAAAGAATGTACAAGAAGAATCAGTACCTCTCCCCGCCAACATTACTTGCTTCCTTGTAAACAACATGCGTTTTAAATAAACCATATGTATGTTGCAGTGTTCTTCAGTATTAGCTGAAGAATTATCAGAACACATTAATGAAGCTCATTATTCCATATAGCTATGTTTGTTTGAGGTTCCCACTGGAGTTTGGTAAAATGGGCGAGTCAGAATTCAATCTGTAGCGTGCTATTCCTCAGTTGGGCAAGACTCAGTACTGCCTGAAAGTAACTTGCATGTCTTTGCAGGTGGTTTGACATAGGCTGTCTGATTATTGAGGATCCAATTCATGGAATTCATCTGGAAACTTTTACCCAAGCAACGCCAGTGCCTTTGCAATATGTTCAGCAGGTGAGTTTTCTTATTTCTTCCCAATATAGGCTTACTAGTTGAGACCCAACATGCAGATTTTAATTTAAATTATGATGCCAGTTCTTGTTGGTGGTGCTATTGATCCAACCTGCATTTTTTGAATTTATGAAATGAGGATTAAAAGTACCTGACAGTAACCATGAAGAGCAGTTATTAACAGCTTTTAACTCCTACTAACCACTTTGTCAAGAAAACTGTTATTAGTGTTCTTTTAAGTTTTCAAATTTAAAACATGTAAAGTATCTCAAGAACACGTAGGTGCTTGGTAGTTGCATGGTTTGATTTCATAAAGGATATAAATAGTGTTCTTAAATAAGTACTCATTTTCAGTAAAGAAATCTTAGCAGTGTAAAAATTGCCTTAACCTAGTACATTAAGTGTAGAAGGTGCTCACATACAAGTGGAGGCTTCTTTTCCTTTCCTTGGCTGACTTCTCATGTGCCCTGAATGTCAGCTGAGGTCAACAATGCTTTGTACTTGTGTAGTGTGTGGCAGGCGAGCAGGAATGTAGTAGCTGTTCAGGGAAGGGCTTATATTCTGTTCAGTTACAAGCTTACAGATTGAGATCTCAACACAAGCTTACAGATTGAGATTTTAGTAATGCTCAGAAAACCTGGGTGTTCGGGCTTTATTCAACAGCAAGTGCATAGCATGCTATATTTGTTACTGTAACTAAAATTCATTCCTCATGAACAGCAGCTACCTTTTTTCAAATTTTGTGTACACTTATTTCCAGCATGAACACATGGCCTCTGACCTAAAAAGCAAAGCAGATTTCCTCCTCTGATTCTGCTGTTCTGACAAAGATGTGGAGTTTCAGAAATGGATGAAGTCTTGATTTAAGTCCTGGTTCATCCCATTGAAAATAACCCAGTATTGTGCACTTCTTAAATATAGCCAGTAGAATTCGTTTTCTCTTAAGGTTGCTAAGATTTATTTGGCATGCACTGGGCATGGCTCCCAAGTCCAGCTGCTGCATGTTGCCTGATAGCAGATATGAGTCATACACTAATTAACGTTGGATTAAAATCTCTTTTAAAATGTGTGGTTCTGTGAAGAATTTCAGAACATAAACTGCTTTAAGTTTGTTTCTGAGGGAATAGTTTTGACAAAACAAAGGTATTTTTATAATATCAGCCTTAATAGAGTGAACATTTGAGGGATTGCTATTAGCTGTTATTTTTCAGAGCTTTTACAACTTTGAAAACTGCTGAGTGGCAAAAGAGGGAAGTACTGTCTTCCAAAGTATTAGCAGAAAGTATAGAAAAGATAAGCTACAGGAACTGATTTATTTAATAGCTGCGACTATCACTGTTTTGTCAAATGAAAATTAGCTTTGTCTTTTCAAAGTTAAGTTTTTAGTCTTGTTGTTATGTTTCAGTTGATCTGTGCGTAATCTAGTGGTGAATCATACAGTCATCAAGCTCTCTTTGTTCTTTATTACTCCTCTATCCCTTCTAGAACCCTTGACAGATTTCTCTTAAGAACATGCAAGAAACCTTCATTCCCTTAAATCTAGGTTAAATCTAGTTAAATCTAGCCTAGTATTAAATCTAGTTTTTAACATCTTTAAGCAAAACTCAGATTGCTAGAGGTGAATGGCCAGTAATTGAAGCTTCTCACATGTTGGAAAAAGAACAGAATAAATTTATATAGGGCATGCAATGTTTTGTTATGTTACCTATATTAAGTCTTCTATAATGCAAACAAAAATCTACAATGTTTGTAGAAATTCTTGCCAGCCACATATTTTGCTGCCTTATATATTGGAAATAATGGTGAAAGTACCTGCGTAGGATAGTTAGGATTTTTGTTAATGGGTTAGTACAACAATATACCTTTTGCTACATGCTCTTCAGAGTAGTACAGATATTTGAACATCAGGTATTCAGAGAAGGCTTGGTGAAGCTGGGCTGTGTTGAGGTGAAGTATGAGTGATGATTTTAGGACTTGTTAACAAGATCACCAAAAGTTTTAGAGTGACCAGACACTGTTAATGTAAAGTGGATGTGTCTTTACCAATAGCATATAACAATAGCAAGTTTTCTGAGCATAAAAGGTAGGGTTTTTGATTGCTTATAACTCTGAAGTAAACTTTGCATGCTTTGTAAAGGTGTATTTCAGGGCTTATATTGAGAACTCTTTTCTGTTAGGAGATGTGATGTCATCCTTGCTGATACAGAGGTTGCAACTATGATGAGAAACTACTACAGTATTCTTCTATATGAAGTTTACTTGATTTTTAGTAAAAACAGTTCTCATCTATAAGTTGTGTTCAATTATGAATCATAATAGGGAATTATAAGTCATCATCAGCTCCCTCTTAGAGTACAATTAGATGCACTCTATCATCTACATTTTACTGCTGGTACATTCTGAGTAGTGAGAAACTTCCCCTCCTCTCATCTCACTTAGGAAGTCAGCCCTCTATGTGCATCTTGTTAATAACAAAACTTCAGCTTTGACATAGGATGTGTGTGTGTGCGCGCTATATGCTGTCATTGCTACAAAACAGCAGTGAGGCTGAAACATGCTATTGAACCTTGGCGTGCCTTGTGCGCACTAGAAAAAGATTGACTGGGATCTTTGTCAAAGTGAAATCCATGCACATTTGGTCCTTTCTGTACTGCTTTGAAGACCTGCATAGTATTAAGAGCAGTGATGCTGAGGCTGAAGGCCATCGAGCCTTTCACTCTACGCAGTGTGGCTGGAGGTGGATGGCTCGGATGAGAATGAGAACAATCAAATACAGTGATACTTCCCCACTGTTCTCCTTCTGCTTCCAACTCCAGTCCTCTGTGGAATTGTTACCCACTTCAGTCTGTGCTTCCTCTGTGATCTCATGCAAATAGCTTGGTCTCCTCTCCTGCCAAGTTCAGGTTTCTTGCTGCTATTGATTATTTGTCTTCTTCGCAGGGACATTTTAACAGTTTTTTTTTAAAAGCCTTTGGAAGGTGAGAGTCATTGTACAAATATGTATCATTATCAATTCCAGCTGCTGGGTGCTTTAAGAGTGAAGACTGTTTCATGATAACGACAGAATGGCTTTACTTTAAATGTTGCATTTCAGTTTTAAACTATTCAGATGCCATTTGAATCTTGTTACATGTCATCATGTTACCAGTCATAGGAGTATGATTACAGATGAAACTCATTAGCAACGAGCTTAGAAACAAAGCCATTCATTTATTTGTCGCTTAATAACCTCTTCTCAAAATGTTACCCAGGCTCAGAGTCTCACTCCTCAGGACTACAACCTCAGATGGTCAGGCCTTCTGGTGACGGTGGGCGAAGTGCTCGAGAAGAATCTACCCAACGTCAACAGGACTGACTGGCACCTGGTGTTCACCGGCATGTCCCGCCGGCAGATGATCTACAGCGCGGCCAAGGCGCTGGCAGGAATGTACAAGCAACGCTTGCCGCCCAGGACCGTTTGAAAGAAGGTTGCCCTATCCTGCTTGAGGAGCACTGCCTGTGCTCCTGGAGTCGAAACCAAGGCTACGTGTTCTAATGCTCAGTGGATACAACACAGATTTGTAATCTACCTGTAACTGCATTTTACTTTTTAAGAATTGAAGGTACTTTCCAGTAGTGGGGATAAACAATTCCAGTTTTTAATAACCGGATTATTTCCAATATGATTCACAAAAGAGGAAATTGGAACAGATACATTTGTAACTGGGACAGATAGCACTACAGTTTGTCAAATGGGATGTGCTGTTGTTTGACACCTTAATAAGCATTTGCTGAGATATTAAATGTTTTATTTACTCGTGTTTTTAAGGAGTCTCTTTGTTTAGCTTTTACTATTATAGTAGTAATTATAAATACGTTGATAGCATATCTTCTGTATGTGTTTGAATGCAGAGAGACTACCTGCTGTGTTAGATACTTTCTTTGGGTGTGTGTTTAGGTGGTACTTCACACCTGACATGCTTGGTGTCTGTATTTAAGTTCTCAGGACTGATGCTGGGGAGTTTTTAAACATGTAACTGTGAGCTGCTTAGGAAGAGCACAAATCCATGCTCAGATGGTTAAAGTCTGGGCAAATCATTCTGAATTTCTATTTTCCATGCTGCATGTGTGTGATTTTTTTTCCACATTGCATTTTCCATCTTCTTTTTTAATATATATAGCTCTTCTGTAGCAGAGATGAAATTCATCTCATTCTAAAACACTAGAAAAAAATCAAGTTGTTTCAGTGGATTTTAGATCAGATGCCACATACACAAGAAGTTATCTCAGCATTGCAGTTCCAGCAACATAATTTACTCCTGTATTTCCAAACTTTATGTTTTATATGGAATTATGTGATTTCTTCTATCACGTTGGGGATATTAGCAAGTTAACATGGCACTTGCTATCCTAAATTTTCTAAAACATTTATAAATCTTAAATGTGTGTCTTGATGTTATGGGCTAATTGTTTCTCATGTAAGTCTTGATTGGTGTCTGTTTTTCATAGCTAAGAATGTCCTTTATCTGTGCTCACACAATCTTAAATCTTTATTCAGAAATACAGAGGTAATTCTGAGTGACAATATTTTCGTAAAAATTCTTTTTTAAAAACAAAGAACAAATAATCTTTTTGCCTTAGATAACTTTTCAACTTATATTGTTCTGCCTTTGCTTTTCTTACCTGCTTTCAAGGAACCCTTTTATATACAGTATACTGTAAACCAGCTTGTATTTGTACCTAGTGAAAGCCTGTCTATTTCCAAGTAATATATTTTGCCTTAATTGGCTTCCTCTGTAAATTAGCTGAATAAATATTTTTCCTACATGATTGTACCGATTTTAAAGATATGTCTTTCAGTGTAACTGGTATGGAGGGTTTATCAGAATTGCAGTATCTTTATCCCTGTTTGGCACATATTCTAACATCTGTCTTGTGGGGAGGGGGGTGGCGGGTGGAAAAAAGACAAACCCTGAACCTGGTTCTTTTACTCTTAAGGTCTCTTTTTAGGAGTTCCACTGTTTTTTGTATCATAAAGTAAAAGGGTGGTAAGAGACTTACGTTTGTCAGTAACTGTGTGTGCTTGTTTTGCTGTGATTTCAGTTTGTGGTGTATAGAGTGAAATACTCTTATTGTTTTCTCCAATTTTCCCTGCTACAGCTTCTTTTATGGTGTAATAGAAGAAGAAATGACCTGGTCAGTAGGTTGGAGTGCTGGCATGCATTAAATTAAAATTGAAGAGGCATTCCTCTTTCCTTCCACCTTGTCTGGGCTTGGCTTTGTTGTTTTTCACAGAGGTAGCTGGAGGCAGAAAAGCGTTTCTGATCTTGCGGCTTCTGGGAGAGCCTGTGTCGCTGCAGTGAAGCAGCCCCCCAGCTCTCTTGCGAGGCTGCTGTCCTCCTCTCTGCTGGAGAATTCTTAGGGCTCTAATCTTTCCTCATCCATGAGTTTTTTTTTTTTCTTGGATGTAGTATGTGAGACTGTCCTGTCTGTGCCTTTTCTCCTCAGAGTTTTATGCTGGGATATGAGATGGTTAGGCAGATGGTCTTTCTGTTTTCAAACCCCGTGGCTGTACAAAGGGCTTCAGCTATGGTTCTGAGGCACCAGCTGATAATTAAAAACCTTCGTTTGATATTTTTTGATCAGTTCCCTCCTTTTGCTGAACATTGTTACATGTATCCAGAAAATTCTCCTATGAGAGCCAGCAGTTCAACTTCTTCCTTAGAGGTCAGGGAAAGCAAAGGTGCTTGCAGCACGCTCTGCAAAGCTGATTGAATTCTAAGTTACTTCCCCTCTGAGGGAAAAGCCCTTTCCAGAGTGTGGGCCACTGATGCAAGTGAATTATGGAGTAAGTTAAAGTTATATCCAGCCTTTGAACCGTCTGCTGAGTAGTGTTGTGAACAGGATGGTAGAGAAAGCTCAACAGAGAGCAGACTGACATCACTGTTAAATTCCGTCTGAAATCAACTTAGGAAGGCAGATGTCAGAAGATGTTTGGGTACGTAGAGACAACTCTTAACTGCTGATCATCATGGGTTAGTTGATGCAGATACGAATCATGGGAAATGCAAGGAGATCCAGGAAAACTCCCACATTAGAGAGGAAAGATGGGGGGGAGTGTGGGAAATGGTTGTGAGGGCATCTCCAGACAGGAGGGGGATGAGCTGCATAAGGGTGGCAGAGGGGCTCTGCTGTTCTGTTCCAGATGCGGAACTGCTGTTGAAATTGCTGTTACCTTCTGTAGCAGGCAGAGCTGATGACGTTTTTTCATGACTGATTCTTTTTCAGGAGGCAATACCATGTTTTGGAGCTCCATGCCTCAAAGCTGGCGCTGTTGTCTCTTCCGGAAATACGTGGAGATAAATAGCCTTGTGAAACGCACATAATTTGGCATGCCCTGATTCTGTTGTAGCTCCTGCCTTGCTGCGACTAAATTTACGGCCCTGTCACCATCGTGGAGCGGCGGGTCTGCACCTGCAGGTAAGGCAGCGTGTGGTCTGCACTGCGTGCTCTGCTCTGGAGGGGGCACTGGCTGCTCGTGCTGCACGTAGAGACGTGATGATCCTGAAGCTTCGTGTGATGCCAGCGCGGGTGTGCGGGGCTCTTAGGGGCTGCGGCGTCAGCAGGGACCACGCTGCAGCCTCGCGGCGCTGCCACATCTCCATTTCAGAACCTTGCCAAGGGTTAAAAACACATTCAAAAACCATCGTTTGCATTTCAGAATACGCTCAAGTCTGATACATCACTGTTCCAAAGAGAGTTCATCTAGATAAATCCAAACCCTTCCACTTTACGTTAACTTGCAGCAGGCTTTTAAACAGCAGTCCTGACCTTTAAATTCAGTCTGTACATTAAGAAACTGCTAGAGATTGCCCATGAACATGGAGCTGCCTGGTATTCTATGGAGCTGTGACTTCTGCAGCTTTTTCACTGTTCCTATGCAGTTCTCATCATGCCAAGCACTTTGGTGCTTTGTACCAGTTAAGGTGGTGTCTATTTAGGCAACTCATGGGTTGTAAAATGGCAGCATATTAGTAGCTGCTGTGGAAAATAATGATTAGCAGGGGTGTGCTAAATTCAGCTTGAATTCCACATGCTAGTAAGAGAAGGGCCAGTGATCTGGAAAAAATATATATATATTTGTAAGAATTTCTTGGACCGGAGAAATGCTGGATATTTCTTTCTGAAGCTGGAAAATACATGAAAAATATAGTTTATGGGCTTAATCAAATCTCATAGGGAAAGAAGCTAGTTCTTTTTGGCTACTGTGCTGAAGAATTTGAAAGTCTGTGTGTGATGCCAGCTCAAAGAGTGAATTTTCCAGTTTCTGCACGTGAGATTCTAGTGGATCGTTAAGGAAACTAAAAAATACTC
>VZSG01000758.1:0-17036 GCA_013398315.1 Nothoprocta pentlandii | reverse complement strand
ATACACGCTGATCAGGTCCCCCCTCAGCCTTCTCTTCTCCAGGCTGAACAGGCCCAGCTCCCTCAGCCTTTGCTCACAGGGCAGATGTTCCAGGCCCCTGATCATCCTGGTAGCCCTAAACAAGTAGCCCTTTAACAAGTATTGTGTTAAAATGACAATGTCTCACTCATTTTCAATATTAACTCATGTGCTGGACAAGGATACCCTGTTTTGTTGGGGATGCCTGTAGCCAGGATAATGGATACCTGGCAGAGATACAACCTGAAAGCTCCTGGGGAAAAGAAACAATGGATACCCATCTTCGTAGTACTACTCTCAAGAAGAGGAACTAATCCTTGTCACTTAAGAGTTTATTTGTGAAGCAACGTGTTCACAAGGCTGCAAGAGAGATACACGAGATTTACATCTGCAGCCTTTACTCCTGTTACTACAGGTGGCAGCAGAAGGAAAAATGCAGGGCTGTGGTCAGGGCTTGGGGAGCTTGGACTGGCTGCTAATTTATGGCACCTATTAATCGTGGTGAAGTGCAAGTGGCACATGTTGGGCTGCTTGTGCTGCATTCCCACCTTTAGCTTGTTATCCAGACCAGCCCTACGAATATACCCACCTTGGAATGCCCAAAGATTAGAAGTGATGCATGCGATAGGAACACGTGCCGGGGGCACATCCAGCCCTGTTGCAATTTGATAGATTGCACTGAGGTAACAGCAGCCAAGAGCAAACACTTACGCAGTTGTTTCCAGAGCAAGCATGCTGGTGTGCCCTCGCTTTGTGACGTTACATGCGTGATATGGCTAGATACGATGCCACAAGGGAGGGTTTTGAAGCAGAGTGTGATTGCATTTATCAGTAGAGATGGTCTAGAAAACAAAGTGTGCAAAAACTTTTTTTAAAGCTCTCTTACAGAATTTAAAAGTCTTTAGTTGTTTTGACGCTTTTTTGGGTCGAAACACTGTAGTCTTATTCAGGTAGTGACATTGCAAGGAGCCGTGAGGGCTGAGGATTCCCGCGGTGGAGGCCGCTGGCGCTGCCCAGCGATGTCCCGCAGCAGAGGCCGCGGTCGGTGCTCACGGTGGTGCCCGGGACTGCCCTCGTGCACCATTCTGCGCCGAACAGGAACGTCGCCGCGGCTTTCTGCTCACAGCAGCCTTCAGAGACACACCGTTTTGTTGGAAAGATCTCGGCTATAAAGCTTTCACAAAACCATTCTGGTAAAACTTTTGTCGTCTTAATACTTGACATGGAAGATTTGCCAGAGATGGCTGTGGAGGGAGGGTGGGTGTGGAGGGGCTGCAGATATAACTTGCCTTGTGGGGACATCGTGATGCAAAACACAGAACAAATTACCTTCAAGCCTTGAGGAGAAGGCACTTTCTGGCTGCACCAAATGCTTTCCAAAATGCTGTGCTCTAACAAAAGCCTTGTAGAAACACAGTCTAATGTCAGCTGTCCTTTTTTCCCCCTCCCCTCTCCATTTTATGAGACAATGACCAACAGCAGAAGAGAGTGAAGAAAAAAATGAAGTGTGAAAAATGAAAAACCAGAAAACCAAGGGTTACTTAACTAGGAGCAGAGGAGAGAGAGAGCTGGGACATGAAAAGCACTGCAGCGAAACTGTAAAAAAAATGCAGTAAGTAAATGTGGGACATAAAAAGTACAAAAGCTCACGGGAACATAGGGTGATTTTCCAAAGCTGAAAATAATTCATATATGTTCTGGCTAGCTGGCTAGTTTTGGAAGAGCTCCTATGTACCTGTGAGTCCTGCGCTGGAGATTGGCAGCCTAATTGTCATTGAACATGTGCGTTTAATGAAGCTTCCAAGTTGCCCTTGTGCACACAGCAAGTTTACCTGTGCACACAGCCTAGGCCACATTTTTTTGGTATACACCTGTGAAGTGTGGAATTTTGAGAAATTTTAATAAAAATTCTTCAGATGGAATTTCATAGTAATACGATATAGGGTTTGTAGATGGAAAATCAGATATTTATTCCTTAGCAAGGTTCTGTAGGAAGGCCAAAATACCTGAGCTGTTTCTGATTACATTTCACTCCTTTGATAACATTTCAGTAAGCCAGCCTTTAAAAAGCTGCTCTTCTCTTCCTACTGATAAACAGATTCGGTAACAAATAGCAAAGTGAGAACTGTTAAAAGTTACTAAGAGCTGAAAAATGATATAACATACATTCAAACTTAGTTCTTTAATGTGGATCTTACATTACAGACTTTGCTGTTTAAGTTATCAAAAACTCACATTTTGACATACTGAATATTGGAACCGCTAGGCCTCAACCTCATGGCTTTGTCCCATCCTTAGTTACAAATAAGGAAAAACTATTTGCATAAAATTAATGGTGTATAAAGCTATAGTTCTGAAAAGAAAAAAAATGCCTTTTTTTTCTGATTTATCAATCCCATTGTGCAGAATTCTTTCAAAACTTTAGATGCTCCAGCGAGTTGACTTTGTAAAGCAGCCAGAATGTGACATGGTAGTTAAGCTGTGAGTACCTGGTGCTGCAGAGGAATCCGACAACACTCAGCTGCTGCATCTGACCTCCTGTAGTGATGGTTTTTTTTCTTTAAAAAACTTGAATCAAAGTAAATGTAGCTTGAAAATAGTTGCAGGCAAATGCAGAGATATGCTGTTCTTGAGAAAGTGATTTCCAACCATCTTGGCATTTTACAAGTGTGTCCATAGACATCTGTTAAATAGCGAAAATGTGTGTTTTTGGACACAATGTGTTTTCTGTAGAACTGGGAAAGCTGACTCCATGATAGGAGTGAGCATGTTCATTTTTCTTTAATCTGGTGCTAAAGATGATGCATCAAGACTCACAAACTCTAAATCTATTTCTAGTTGATGAAAGAAACCTTATGTGTTTGAAAAAGACACTTTTAAAATTGACTAATGTGCTGACTTTGTAAATGATGTATTGGGCCTCAGAGTTGCACTATTTTCTCAAACTTCCTTTGGTTTCTGTCCAGAATTGTCCCACGAGATTAAAGATTTCTCTAGAAGAAGCTTACTTTGGGTATGCATAAGTTAATGCCTTATATTTTGTGCAGCTGAATTAATTCTACTACTCTGCCTTCTGTAGGACTGTTCCCTGATGAAGGGAAGGCACCTTTCTCATCTAAAAGGAAACTAGTGGGATTTTTCCTTTCAATTCTGTAACAAAATGAGTAGATGCTGCTGCTCTGGTGTGGTACAAATGTACATGGTATGGCTGGTTCAGAGTTAAAGCCTCTACCTCATTTTCTCACCAGGACCCGAAATTCTCAACCTGGACAGACATGTCCCTGTGCCTGGGACATCCCTGTGCAAAGGGAAGGCATTTAACTGCAATGAGAAACACTAATTTATTTTTTCCTCAAGTATCATGCAGAGAGCTGTTCTGTATTGTTTTATGACAGACCACACATGATCGTGATTTACTACGGATTCAGCTTCCTGATCAAGTTCATCCTGAAGAGGAGGGGGAGATAGTTGGTTTCAGCGTAATGCTGATGACATGACTGCACCGATACGAAGTGTTTGCAGGTCTCTGCCTCTATAAAAGTGGGCATCGCACTGCTCGCCAGGCAGTGGGTGTTCCAGCCCGAGCCTTGGTACCTTGCTCTTCGCCAGGCAGGTGCAGCTCATCAGTCCCTGTGTCTGCGGAGGGAAAAGGGGTGACGTGCACAGTGAAGTGTCCCACAGAAAGGGCTATGCGTTTGGAAAGGGCTATGCTAGGGATTTTGCTTCTTTCCATGTTTTTGGAAGACTTGATACTGCATGGGGAGTAATAAAAGGTGTCTACTGGCATAAAATGTGTATATTGGATTGACAGGTGAGACAGACAACAGACTGACTCTTGAGCAACGTGTTGGAGTGTCGCTGACAAAGCCTCTTGTGCGAGTGTGGGAGCCCTGGGCGAAAGGCAGAATGTCTCCAGTCTCTCCGTGGAGATTCCCGGTGGTGTGAACGGGAAGGAGCTGCTGCTCGGTCCACGGAAGATCTCTGTTGTGCCTCTGAGTTGTCCACTTCGTGTCTCGTGCTGAGTTACAGCTCAGAGCAGCGTGTTTATATTACCTAGAACTTGTTGTGTTGTTTTAATGCATAAGTCCTTTTCTCTCTCCCGGTTTGTTGAATGAGAACGTGTCTGGTTTTAGTCAAGCTATGTTTTTTTGCTAGTGTAAATGAGTGCTGGTTTACGAGCACAAGTGGAAGCGCAGCAGTTTGTACGGGCTGGGGAGGTGCACCCACGTCTGATGGTTTTGATTTGGTGTCCTAGTGAAGCCTTTAACAACAGTGGGCCATGAGATACTTGCAAAGTCCTGCAAAACCGGATAAAACCAAACCACTGCTTCCATGTGATTTACTGAACAGAATGAAATGTTTTTCTTTTCAGTTTGTTCTGACTTTTGACTTAAGGCAAAACCAAAACATGCTGGGTTTGAATCCACAGCTACAAAAGCTGAATGAAGCCCACATAAACCCAAGCTTGAAAACCCTCGTAGTTTGGGGAACGGAAAAGGCCTCCTACGTTGCCTGGTATTTTGTGGCCTCTGAAATGAGCCTGGCTGCTCCCTGGCTGTGACTAAACCCCTTCCACGGAGCTGCTGACCGAACTGAGCTGGAGTTGGGCAGAGGGGCTGGATAAGCTCTCCCTGTGTGAGCAGATCCATGCAGTCGCAGCTGGCACACGGAGCAGGATGAAGCCGAGCAGCGCGTCCTGCCCTGCCGGTGCTGCAGCCCCTCGCTGCCCCCCAGCTCCCTTCTGAGTCTCCTTGAAGCCATTCCCATTGCTTTTGAAGGCATCCACAGCGACCATTCCAGAACGGTGGCTTGTAGTGGAAATTCGGGCAAGTTGTTAGTGCGGTGGTATGAAAGGAGCAGTGACAGCTGGATTTTTTGTTTATTTGTTTTGGGATTTTTTTTTTTTTTTTTTTTTTTTTTTGGTTTTAGTTTTTACCAGGGTACTTGTATGGTTACTTTGTGTTTTGGAGGTGATTTTAAATAGTTCATACCTGCAAACCTCTTTGACAAAGAGCAGAACACTGGGAAAAAACAGTTGCTGTGCTCCTGAGCCTCCTCTCCCGGTGTGCGTTATCCCAGCCCAGCTCTTCATTCATTTCCTCTCAGCTGCGGCACCGACGCTCCTTCACTTCACCTCCGATTCTGTTATGCCCTTGGTTTAGAGTTCAAGGCTCGCGTCCATTTCAAAGTCCCACTGCTACCATAGACCCTTCATCCTCTTCCCGGATGCCGTGAGGACCCTTCGGATTCCTGCTGCCTTCACTAAACCGTCGCCCTGTGGTCCTGCTTTCCCTTGGAGGAGCAAGGAGCTTTCCCTTCATGCCCCCTGCCCTTCCCGCCTCCGCCTTTGCATCCCAGGGTCACAGGCAGGCGCTTAGCAGGAGCTTAACATCAGGCAGGCCTGGAGCGTTGTTGTTCCCCTCCACGCGTTCTCTCCATCACCTTCCCGATCCCGAGATCCCCGAGCACAGCGCGGAGTTGCCCATGCTCAGAGGACGGGCAGAGCGGGACGTGCAGCCGGTCTGCGGGCAGAGGAGGGCACTGTGCTCCCCAGGACTCCGCTTCGGGATCCGGTCCAGAAACTGCCTCTCGTTTCAAATCCTCGTTTTCCAGAGGTTTCTACCGTGTATGCTCATTTCCTGCTGGTGGTCGCCTCCTGGGTCTCGAGCCTGTCAAGGGAAATATTGCAAGATAAACCTTGAGCGTTTCCAGAGCAGGGAGACGTAGATTTTTATGTAGACATCTTTTGCACCACATTCTTTCTATCTATTTTAGTTGTGATAAAAACAACCCAGGGCCTGGTTTCTCTTGTTTCCTAAATCAAAATACTTTTTTTTTAATTAAAAAACTATAAAATTATTAAAAAGAAATAGGTAGGAGGAAGAATTAGGTCTTGGTTTTGTTTTATTATCAAACCAGTACCGTGTCTCAAGTTATACGGTGGCTTTGCAGCCTGCAGAACTGTGTTCTAATGCACAGGGCATCCTTTTTATAAAGTCACAGTTTAACAGTAACCCCAAAAATGGTGACAAGAAAAAAGAAGTCCCTGAATTCAGCCTAGGAAATGATTGATACTTCACAAGATTAGAGAGAAATAATCCTTAAAGTGACAGGATATCTGTAAAGATGCACTCTTTTTTAAAAAAATAGGTTCTCAGCTCAAGTATGCAGAAAGAGCATGAATGCAGAACATAAGTAGTTGAGCACAGCAGATTTTTTTAATTCAAGGCAAATAGGCTGCAAATTCCTATTTAGCTGATGTTTCACTTAATTTACTCATTTTATTTTTTTAGTGGAAATATCAGCTCCATTCTTCTCCCTGCGTACTGCAGACAAGCAGGGAGGGCATGTGGGGCAGCTGGTGGGAAGGATCCAGCCCCGTTGGAGAGCAGAACTGCTCGGTGCCCTGTTTATTGAGGGGTTTGTTCGCATGACTCTGTGTTAGGCGGCTATTTGCCAAAGCTGGCAGATCAGGCTCCGCTACATTTGAGAGTAAGAGGGCTTCAGAGAGCAATCTGAAGCAAGAATCTAGGTTACGCTTCTCCAGGGAGTGATTCACCCTATCCAGTGTATAGAGAAATCCTTGTTTCCTATTTAGATGCTTGCTTTGGTGGGCCAAAAAATTTCAAAGATGGCCCGTCCATTTGTGTATCATCATCATCATCAGCAATATTTAGCTGCAGTTTGCTCACTTTGATGCACTGCGATTTTAACACAGGGGTAAGAGTAGTGGTACAAAATTCCCCACCGTGACATTCCTGGGGTGGATATATCCATATCACTCTTCTGCTGCCAACAGGTCATGGCTGGGAATCCTCTGTTACCACTGGGAATATTCATGCAGATTTCAGTCATGACTGTGTTCTGATTTTGTTTTGAGATAGTTCAGAGTTTTTGTTTGAATATAACCTTAGAGTATGCTATAGCATGGTGAGTGTGAAAATGCATGATGCTGTTAACGTACCTGCTTGAATTGAAGTGTGGTTCCGTTTTAAAGTGTCTTTTCCTGGCGACGGCTGGTAGGTTTTCTCCTTCCTTGTTTCCTGGAAAATGCCTTGTGCTAATGTGGTTTAGCGTAGGGTATGAATTAAAAATGCAGTAGTTATTTCTGAGTTGTTCTCTACTATGCCTGCCCCTGTTTCAGGGAAATTTCATGTTCCCATTTTGTTTAAGGCCACACATGGAGTTAATCAGGAACAAATTCGCCCGCAGACAAGCTTCTTTTCTGCTGCACTTCACAGGTATCAAATAGCTGTTTTTCCTCAGTATTGGTAGCTGATGGAGAACTTCACTGGGAGGAACAGAGAAGGTCCTGCCAAAGCTGGAGTGGCTGCCGCCATCCAAAGCATCTCTTACATCTTGAGGCATTTTGGCTTGGTGAGCTAGTACTGGCCTATGTTTATTTGATAAGTTGTGTCAGTGTTCTGGCTCTGATTTGAAAAATGGAAGGTTTTACCAGCATGGTTAAGAAGAAAATGTTTCAGTGAAGGGCAATTTAGCAAGCTTGGTCCCATCATCAAAGCTGTTCACAGAGGGTTCTTTTGTATCCCAATTCTGCTCTTTAAAAGAGGGTCCTCACCAACCTTCAGAAGTGAAGCAGCTCTTCCCTTGAGGAGCATCTTGGTTGGCACCATCCCCAGGGTGACCTGTCATGTTTCCTCTCCAAGGGAAAAGAGACAGAGCACCTAATCCCGCTGCCTGGCCAAACTGAGAATCAAGGAGCTGCTCCTGTCCCGGGCCTGACTGTCCAGTGCCTTTCCCTGCCTGCATATTACTTAGCTTGCAAAAGCTGAACTGCATGCCGTTTTTGGCAGAGGGAATTTTCTAAGAGAGCATATGTTTTAGGTATTAAACACTCAGAGTAGGTGGATAGATGCCACGTGGGACCAATGATTGATAGCATAGGAGTATAGGGGTATATATGTGCCTGTAAAACTAAGCTGCCTTCTGGCATTTTCTTCATGGTAAAAGTATCTATTTAAGCTCACAGAAACATCTGCTGTACATTTGTCCTCTTTGATGAGACTGAGGTGTAATGAAAGCAGCTCTGTGCTAGTGGCACAGGACTTGCTACCTTCCGTCACCTCATTTCTGTCCAGCTGAAATACATAGGCTCTGCGCAGAGGCACTGCATTGGATTTTAAGTTAATCAGGCAAAGGAAGTGATTAAAAGGGAAAGTCAGCTCATTTATTCTCTATCCTTGCTGATTAAAGACAGATTGGATGTGAAATCCCCTTAGTGTAAAGTGTTCCTTTTATAGCATGGTATTTATTCTGAACTTACCATTTTGCTGCCTTCTCTTTTTAGCATGGAAATTTTTAAGAGCTGATGAAAGAGAGATTTCCCCTCAAGCATTTCAGTGGTGTTTACTTTGTTTTGTTGGTTTGTGTTCCTTTAGCTTTACAGAATAAATCTTTGTGCTTAAGCTGAGATAAGAGCCACAGAATGTGGTAGGTCTTATGTATATTTGAATCAAACAGAATGGAAAACTACCTAGTTTAAAGAAAGCTATTATTCTAGAAATGTTTTGGGGTTGAAGTAAAACGTTAGTCTGGGGTTTGTGGTGATTGCACTAACATGTTGCAAAAAACATGTCGCAGTAAATACTGGCTGTATAGACAGACTAAATCATGGTAAACCGAAAAGTAAAAATAGATTCAAAGAGAGGCAAATAGAGAAGGAGAAAATAGAGAAGTTTATCTGCACAAAGAAGCAAATACAACCATATCTCTAACCTACATCTGCTAGAAATTGGGAGGCCTTAGCAAGGGAAGCACTGCTGCATGCTGGCCTGTGCTTGTGCTGTTTCCCAGGCAGACTGCTTGTGTGTGCAGAGCCTCTCACTTCTGTTCTTTTCTTCTCCCATTTTTTTTCTGGAAACAAATGCCTCCTGGTTTCTTGCTGGTATTGTCTCCTACTATAATTCACTTCCTACCCACACCTGAGAGTCTATTTTTTTTTTACCTCTATATTCCCAAAAGACAGCTGCATTCATTACTTTTCTTAGTTGTTTGGCAACATAACCAGAAAACATCTAAATGAAAGAAAAAATTAAAAAATCTGCTCCCATTGCCTACACTCTTGTGCTGCTACCTGATCTTCTGCTGATTTCCTCCCCGTCTCCCCTCTTACACAGATGGGACGGATGCTCTTTGAGAAGTGTTGTGCAGCTGATGTCTGTGGGACCACTTCTGTGCCCTACCAGGCCAGCTCAGACACCGTCTCCAGCAGGAGGAACAAACCTTGGTCCTTGCATTCCACTCCACTAGCTGCAAAACTCATTGGAAAGGAATGTGCAGAGGTAAAGGCTATTTTGGTAAAATCATTCCGGATTTTTCCTTGGATCATAGATCCCTGCAGCGTTTGGACTGTGGATGGAGACTCACTGGTGAACCTGAAAGGGATCTTGTTGCCTGAGCATCAAGTACAGGAATGGTTGCTGCTTCCAGGGGGGTTTTATGGGATGACTCCAGGAGGCAACGCTGTCTCTCTCGCGTTATAGTGGAGGCCAGGGCAGCAAGGCCAGCTCTTGGCTTTCAGCAGTGCCACTTCCCTAAACCACACTCACTGCAGCCTTGTCTGGGCTGTTGGCTGATCTTCCTCAATAGGCAGAGGAAAATATTGTCCAGGCCTTGTAAAATATTGCTGAAATAAGTGTTCCAGGAAACATATCTGTATGCGACAGATGGTACTGCCAAGAGACCGGCATCAACACTGTAGCGGTGGTGTTAAAGAACAAATAAAGCATAGCACAGAGTAAATAAAATTGGGATAAATGCAGGTCCGATACTAAAGTGCAGACAAGCAAACTGAGATTGGCGGCTCGCTGATGTTTTTGGTGGGAGAAAGAAATGTGAACAAGGCTGTGGTGGGAGGGTGTAAAAGGGTTTGAGGAGAAGGGCAAGTGCTTGAAACGGTGGTTGGATCCCGCAAGGGATCCCAAGAATCAGAGGGCTGTTTCTTATTGATTTAACAGACACACGCGCGCACACACACACACACACACACACTATACGTTAAATATTTAAAGTATATTATAATATTTTATAAATGTATATATATAAAGAGGGGAAAATGTGTTGCCTTTTTTATTTTCCTCTCCAAGACCATTAGCCCTTTAAAGGAAATCCTGAAGTGTAACAGAGCCTTTCATGAGCGCACTGTCTCCAAAGGTTTGCCCTCTCTTTTCTGCTAAAGCAAGCTAGCACAAGACAACACGAGTGTGTTTGGGCGCTGCAAAAATGACTTATCCTGAAAGTGTCACACAGGGCTGGCTCCTTGCTAAATGGGATGATAAGCTGGCTCTGTGATTGTGCCTGATTTAGGGGAGATTGGTAATGCTTTCATCTTTGTGGAAAGAGAAGACAAATGGAGAACTACTTTCCCTCATCCCAGTGCATATGGGGCTCAGAGGCAGCGTGCTCTGCCATGTCCCAGGAAAACAGAAAGCATTTAGTGATTTCAGATATATTTAATATAAAGTCATTAATCCCGATTCATTCTCTGGTTAATTAAAGGAAATCCTGCCAAAGTCATGCTGCAAATTGTGGTTGCTTTGTGAGCCTTCAGACCTTTCTTTGACGCTTTATGGAGCATAGTCATTAACTTTCCTTGGTTTATGTTTTTAGCTTGGCTATCTGAGCCACAGTGATGAGGCAGACCACTGACTGTCAGCTTGAATGGAGGTGAGTGCTGTGCTGGTCTCAGTAACACATCTGACACAAAAAGCCATCTTGGATCCAGTTTAAAGAAACGCTCGTGGCTTGCTTGTTTGAAGGTCAGTTTGACCTCCCTGAAAGAATTCCTTGCTATTCACGTGCCAAGTGTGTGAGGTCTCTGCCAGGAAGCAAATGGGCTGGGAGGTTCATCCTTAGCAGCCCACTCTTGCCTCTGTTTTCTGACCTGGCTATCACCTGACCATCCCAATTTATTCTTTCGTTGGTGTAGGGAACTTAGGAAGCATCCAGCTTCTAGCAGTCTGGATGTAGGAAAAAAAAAAGATTCATTTACTTCTAATTTCTTCCCATGAATCTGTCTGTGAGGACACTCTGGGACACTCACCAGCTGAAATCCTGGCCCAGTGATCACAACAAACTCAGCATCAACCCCAAATTCAGTCTGAGAGTTTAAAAAACAAAAAACTCCCACCAACCCTCACAGTCCTTCACATAACAATTTTTTTTTTTTTTTTTTTTTTTAAGAAGTAATCTTTAACCTTTAGGTTTCTGGAAGAAAAAACAAACAAAAAATGGCCAGTCTATTGATTTCTGTGCTAGGAAGGAAAGTTGCTCAGCTTGCACCTTTACAGCTGCTCCATTTGGGAGTTTCCCAACAGGCTGGGAGCTAGAGCTTATTTAGGCAAAGCTGGAGCAGGGCAGCAACAGAACGGTGCTTGGCTTAGCTGCTGTCTTCACAGCTTGGTGGACTTGAATGGTGAAATGATCAACCACCTTGTTAAACCTGCCCTTTGGGAGAAGCCCACATCTGCAGAAAGCATCAGAGAGTCATGCTTTGCTTTTGTGGCATGGCATTATCCTTTCTGTTGAGACATAAACCCATTTGTCTCTGACTTCCTTGCAGAAAGCAACTGACAACCGTCCTACCTGGTGGGCTCCGGAGGATGCTCCTCTCGCAGCTCTTGGAGCAGGCGAAGGACCCTCGTGGATCAAGCGCATTATAGAAGAGCCCAAAAGGAAGATGTGGCAGCTATGAACAAGTCTCTAGTGTTCAGGATGATCTTAATAACTAATGAAGATTTTTAATGCAAACTGTTGTTTGTCAAACTTCTTTCCTAACCGCAAATAGGAGTTTTTGAGTGCATATATTACCTTATCCTCACGTCTTGGCTAAAGGTAAGTCTGGGAGATCTGCCAGCCTAGAAGGAGACTCCTTCCTGAGGATGTCTGTGCCTGCAGGCGCCAGTGCAGGGCGCTTGGGCCGGCGCTGCTCGGGCTCGCCAGGCGCGCGGAGGTGACGGGTCGCGTCTCCGCACGAGGGCACTGGCAGACAGCCGCGTCCAGCCCTGCGAACAAGAAACGCCTTCCAGGAAGCCACGCTGGGGAGGAAGGTTCTCTGGCCAGAACCACGTTTGCAATGCTGGGTCACCAGCGAGCAAAGACTGGCGCTTAAATGCGGTGCCTAGAACTGAGTACCTTGGGTATGTGTTTAGTGTCGCAAGTGCGACAGCGTCAGTCTGACCACTCACGTGTGAATAAAGAAATGCCTGAATACAAGAACAAATAAACAGACGAGGATGAGGGGAAAAGAAAGCAGGAATATTCTCAGGTCTGATTCAGTGAAGCTCTCTGTTCTCTCACGTTTTTCAAAAACATCCTTTTTCTTGCGAGTTTAGATCAGATCCCGAATGTTTTGGAAATTTGTTTGAGCTTTTGTTCTTGTTTAGGGGAGGTATGACATTACAAGGAAATTGCTGCTACTTTTACTGGTTCAACAATAACAAGTTTATATTATGCAAGAAGGTGCTGTTTATGCATTGCCTCTGTTGAAATGATCCAGAATACACTTCATTTGATTGCCTACTTTGCAGCAAAGTTAAAACAATTTTGCACCGCAGTCTAAGGTAATAATCTTTATGTGAGAAGTTTCAAGATGCATCTGAATATACTTCCAAATTGCTTTTGCAGGACTGGAAGAAAAAAAGTCTTCTTCAGATGTGCTTTTTAAAATTATTATTCCCCCACCTCCTCCCCTCTCCTTTTTCTTTCTCTTTTTGGTGGCCTGTTTGAGACACTTAAGGAGTGCAAGCACTCTGCTCCCTTTACCTCTCCTTCAAGGTCTGAATAATTTTTTAAAGCAGCATATGGAAAAAAAGCAACCAGAAAGATACTGATTTTGAGGCTGACACAGGAGAAACATGGAAAGTTTACGTGTGCCTGAATGCAGCATGCCTGTGTACAGGCAGATAAATGCAGATAAATTTGCTAAAACTCCATTTTAAACTGAGCATGAAAATTTGTGATTTAGACCTCTGCTTGCATAGCTAGCTTTGTTAGGCATTAGCAGAGTTACCTTCCAATGCACAGCTGCCTAACACCTTAGTGTCGTGGAACAGGGAGAGCTATGGCTGAAGGCACATAATGACTTTTTCTGATGGTAAGTATTTTTTTCTAAAGACTCTGCATGCAGATGGACTTGAGAATTTAGCCAAGGCTAAATCTCAAGTTTTAAACTGGTGCAGTTTAAATTTTTTAAAATTATTTTTATTATTTTTTAAAATTTATTCATTTTTAAACTGGGGCATACATTACCTGGTGTAAGTAGTTCAAATAAACTTGCATGTATGAATATAGTACTGCTGCATTGCTTATTTCTATGAAGAGAAATTAACACACATGCATTTCTAGAGAGTGGATGCAATTTCTTTTGATTGTAAGACAGATTTCTCAAAATCATGACTGGCTGGGAAATCTGGGAATTTGATTAGAAGAGCTCAGTAATTATAATGAAAAAGTACATTTAGCTGCTTTTAATGCTAGTAATTCCTGCATAGCTTTTTGATGTATTTCAAAAGATATTTCCCATTTGAAATGTTCCCCTTACAACTGCACCCTAAAGAAGCACAGGTATACAGAAACAGGAGAACACTGAAGGCATTTGGATAAACAATTTTCATCAGCTTATAGGAGTTTTTCAGTTAAAAAAAAAAAAAAAAGTTCTCCCAGCATCATACCACTTCCCACATACAGGAAATCTTCCTATCCTTTATCCTTCCTTTCCTGAGGCAATGTTTTACTGCTGCTTTTAATTGAAATATTCAGGTCTTTCTAAAGGCTTGAAAATGTTTTTTTCTTCTTTCTTTTTTTTTTTTTCTGACTTTTTTTAGTATATGCATCTAAAGAAGTCGAAACATACTGAATTAAAATAGTAGGTTTTTTTCATGAAGAAAATTAATTTAAAACAACCATTTTTAATATTACTCGGTATTCAAGATTTAACTCCAAAACATTGCCCTGTAGGTCTTTAGATAGCTTAAATTCATGTAAAATCAGGGAAAAATAACTACTTTAGAGTCACTGAGTATTTCAGT
Source organism: Nothoprocta pentlandii (assembly GCA_013398315.1). Taxonomy (NCBI): domain Eukaryota; kingdom Metazoa; phylum Chordata; class Aves; order Tinamiformes; family Tinamidae; genus Nothoprocta; species Nothoprocta pentlandii. The sequence goes on along the minus strand of VZSG01000758.1, from coordinate 2,970 downwards.
ATTTGTTTTAGTTTTCTAAAGAAAGCATTGAAATATTCTTCTTTTATTGGAAGCTCTTACATGGAGGTTATAGCAGAGAAGATTCATGCCCATTATTTCTGCTATCTATATTTATTAACATGTCTTTTGTGTTTACAACATTGACCCCAAATCATTTCTGCTACAGTGATACCAGCCTTGCAACCCACAGTGTCAATAGGGCTTTTTCTGTAAGTCAAATCAGTTAGAAATTTAAAGTATTCCTTAAGTATTACACACACACACACACACACACACACATATATGTATAATTCCCTAGACTTCAAATTAGAATGGAAAGAAAATGTTACCTTGTTCAATTTTTTACAAATACGTATTGGAAAAGGCAAATATATTTAGTATTTTCCAAAGAATAATCTGTCTCTGTGTTGAGAGTGTTTGCAAGGACACTGGGATAGCATGCATTTTGTCTGAAGATAGTCCGTTCTTCTCACTTCACTACGTTTATCTGGTAATCTTATTCAGAAGTAAACCTCAGATAACTTTTTGTTCCTATTAACTCCATACCCATTGCTTCTTAGGAATACAAACTTTGATTAAAAAAAAAAAAAACAAAAACCACCTTCCCCTTTCCTTCCATGTTGACTGAGATGCTTGGGCAACAACACAAAAATGACTGTTTCAGGCACCGTGATATTTACTCCCATCCTGTCACTGCTGTGGAAATGTAAGTTACGGTTAACAAACAGCCACAATACAGTCATTGAACAGGAGGAAACACCTGGATCCAAGCACAGCTGGCAAGGAAACACGTGGCTCTTGCCCATTCAGGACAAACGCTCAGAGGCTGCATGATCCCAAAGTGAGGAAACCCTGTTTCTAATGTTATCCTTAAGAGGAAAATGCCAGTGATGGTGTACTTGAGAGCCAATTTTTCCAGAGGTAACACCCTCTCTCTCACCAAGAATTTAATCGTGTGCCACATAATGCTTTTCTGAAAGTCTTGCTGTTTTTCCTTTGTCTCAGGCAAAAGAAAACAGCTGTTGGGAGGGCAGTGAGGAAAATTCTGATGGGGAGAACAGATGAAGTCTTTGGGGAAAATATATAAATTATATTACAAATGTACAAAAGGAAATTCTTACAAATATATAAAATTATATATAAAATATATAAATATATATAATTTTGCAAAAAACTTCTGATGGCACAAAAAAAAAAATTTTGTGCCATCATGAGTTAACTGATTTGGTCTGTTGATGTTTATAAACCTGTAGAAATAAATTTTGTATATATCCAGTTATGCACACTCTCTTTTAGACCAAAAACAATTTCACAAGATGTAAAATCTATTCTCTCTGGATATTTCTTCATAGTTTGTTATTAGAAATTGAGTATTGGGGGTTTCAGATTACCTTCAATAAGAAATGCAAAGTATGAGAGTAATATTAGTCAGATACTTTAAAACAGGAAAAAGAAAAAGGAAATAATTTTTACAGTATTTTAAAATGGAAGCAGCAACTATGCATTCCTCCAAACACCAGTTTTACCATGTTCATACTCTTCAGAATTCAGAATGTGCAACAAGAATTATCAATAAGAATGGACAAATCTGCCTCATATTCAATTTTGAATTTTTCATATTCAATTTTGTTAATTTTATTTTAGCATAGTAAATTTAGACATTGCATTTTTACATGATAAATTCACAGTCTGAATTCCAACTGACTTCATAGGCAAAGCCGAAAAAAGTCAGACTAGTTTGTAATAACGAGGAAACACCTGGAATACACTATGGGAGCTCTTGAGGATGACTTTCAGAAAGTGTTTATAATAACTGTGGGGTTATTCTTTAATAGATTTTTTGATAGTGGGTAGGGCAGATCAGTGCAGGGCTCTGACAAACACAAGATAATTGACCTTTGTCAATGTTGATGTTTGTGAACTCTTTTCATGACATCTATGTGTTTCTTAACAATTTCGTTTTGCATTTCAAGAAAGTGCAACACTTAAAAGCTGTATAAAAATTTGCCATACACAATTTTGCATTTAGGTGCATATATATTCATACTTACTTATTTTGAAAGATCTCTGTTTCAGTATCAGGAATACAGAGTTATCTAATGACCATACTTAATGTTTACAGGATGAAAAATTCAGTATGGATTGTGTCAAAAAAGATTCTCCAAGAATATGTGTATCAATGAAACATATAGACCTTCTGCCTGCATTTCCATTTTAAATTAAAGCCACATTTTTCAAAGGTCAGCTGGTGTTCCTATAGTCCTCTATAGGCTTTCTAAAGAAGTAGCAAACATTGAGGTAAAGCAACTGACATGATTTATTGTACATTTTTGGGGGACCAGGTTTGGGGTTGTGTTATCTTGTGTGACATCTTTCCCTTCTCTTGTTCTTCAAGTTGAATCCTCCGCTTCAGGTTGAAGCTTTTATTAGTCCCACAGTGCATGACATACATCTTCACTTCTAAAATTAATTTCTTACTTCTAAAATTAATTTCTACTTGAGTCTTCAATCTTATGCATTTCTTCTTATGTGACCTCCTGTTGCTTCTCTCTTTCTCTTAGTGTCTGTGCTCTCTTTCTCTTGTTTTTGTTCTTTATCAACATACATTTTTGCAGGTGTTTTTCCTATCTCTTAGATACCTACTACAGAGGAAATGCTGCTAGTAGTATCTTGGATCATTTAATCCTACAGCTGATATCCAGTTGTATTCTTCACCAAATTTATCATGCCAGCAAAACCCTATAGTTCTTAAACATGCCTTTGTTGGGGCATACAATATAAGACTGAAAACATAAAATAACTAGAAAATAACTATTTCTTAGTCCTTGCACAGAGTATTCTGTGTTGCAGTCTGTCTCGACCCTTTATCTGCCTCTTGCCTCAAGCTTTTCCAGGTTTGGTTTCCTTTCTTTTCTTCCTTGCTATCTAATTTTCTGTCTTCCTCTCCTCTCCTCTCCTCTCCTCTCCTCT
>VZSG01000757.1:363333-375398 GCA_013398315.1 Nothoprocta pentlandii | reverse complement strand
CTGGAACAGGCTGCCCAGAGAGGCTGTGGAGTCTCCTTCTTTGGAGATCTTTAAAAGCCCTGTGCCATGTGCTCTAGGTGTGTGCAGGGGGGTTGGACTCAATGACCTCTGAGGTCCCTTCCAACCTTGGGCATTCTATGATTCTATGATTCAATCACAAACAACCTAGGATGTTGGATGTTTCCTCCAACATCCTAGTGTTCCCATTAGATGTTGAAGTTCTTTTTGTTTTGGGGTAGGCATCCCTTTTCAATCTCTGTTAACTCATCATCAGGCAGAATTACAGCTTTTGATTCCCACAAAAGCTCACAAGAATTTAGCTTCTTGTGCGGGACCTTGACATTTGGATGGTGGCATCAAGGTTTTTTAATAGATGCCAAGCAGTTTGAGCAATTTCTCTTACACTCACTTTGTCTCTCCCACATACTAATATATCATTTATATATTGATAAGTGCATATTCAAGGAGGTTTCTTTACTGTGGCTAGAAGTTTTGTGAGTGCATTACGTGCAGTGTTGGGCAAGTATTTATATCCCTGTGACAATTGATTAAAGGTGTATTGTACACCATTCCAAGTAAACAAATGAAAACTGTGTCTTATCTTTATCATCTAGGGATACCATAAAGAGCATATCTTTGATATCTAGGGTGGCCATCCAGGGATGTACTGCTAATCATATAGCTGTAACAATTTCAGCGATACTCACGACTGCAGCTGTCAGTGGGCCAGTGTTATGATTAAGTTTTCAGTAAGCAATTGTCATTCTTCACCTGCCATCCAGCTTCTTGACAGGCCACACTAGGGAGTTAGAGAGCGTGTGTTCAGCCAATTATGCCTCACTTCTCTAAGTCCGAAATTTACTTTGGTTATTCTCTTCTTTGCAACTGCAGGCAAAGGTTATTGGGGAGCACTGGTCATATGAGATGGGGACAAGCATGGGTTACTTCCAGTACTCCTTTCCTTCAAAATTCCAAACTCTACCATTAGGCAAACAACATTGCTTTTCTCTAAGCACATCATATCCTAGAAGATTCCCTGGATGTGAACTTAGTACTGCATCCACAGCTGTCATTCTCCTTTCCCCTGGCAACAATAATTGTGTCCTAGCAAGGGGACATTTTTCTTTAGCACCTGTAACTCTACTAATCACAATAAATTTTTTAGAAGATTTAATTCCTGAGGATTCTGTTTGGAACTTGTTCAGGACGCTAATCTGTGTTCTAGTTTCAATCAAAAATTCTAGACTATTTTTTTTTTTTTTTTGGACCAATGGGTATTGATATATAAGGTTCTTTGTTTTCGGACCATTGAAAAATATGTATCATGCTGGTTGGGCAGCCCTAACACCAATCCCCATTGTTTAGTTTTTTGATCTCCTCAAGTCTTAGAGGCAAAGAAAGTTTGTTCTGTCAGAGGCGGGGGCAGAGGAGGGGTGTTTGTCCTGTCCATTTGAAGGAGAACGTTCAGTCCATTGATATTGCAGGAGTTCAACCAATTTTCTGAGACAGCCAGTGGACTGCTCCTGCAACACAAAGCAGGGCACTCCCAAAGCTAATGCTTGTTGCCATAAAATATTCCACAGAGGTTTGTTAACTTGATTTACTGATTCCAGCAGACCCTGAAAGAGTTCCAGTTCACATTTTGGGTATGGTTGCCCCTCCAATTTTGTTGTGTGAAATACCTTCCTACCTCTTGCTAATTGTTCTGACAAAGGCTCAAGGTCTGACCACACCATCTCTCATCCATAACTCACCATGTCATGTAGCAGATCTGCCCAAGTAGGGATGTGTACAGAGGAAGGGGAGAGAGGGGTCTGATCATTATACTCTCAGGCCCTAAAGACCCATTTCCTTCTAATTTTGCATATGTATCTTTACGGTGTCAGGCAGACCCTTAATAAGGGGCTTTAGATTAGATCTACCACAGCCATCAATGGAACATCAAAGCTTCCTCAGGCAATGACCATACATTGCCTGAATGTAAACAGCTTTCTGCATTGCCTCTGATAAGTCAGACCATTCCCTAACTTTGATTACTAGTGGCTCACCTCTTTCTCTGGGATCTACTCCCCCTACCCAAAAAGCAACTTGAGCGGTAATGGCTCGATTATCATCTGAGGACTCCTCATCTAGAAACACTCATGGTTCCCAGAAGCCTAAAGATTCTTCTCTGTCTAACAATATTCTGTCACCACCTGAAAGAGAAACTCTCCACAAACACTCCACTTCACTTTCCCCAGGCTTTCTTGAAAATTTAATCTGCAATTCTCCTAATTTTGAACCTGAATAAGGAGCAATTCGAATTGTAGTGCGAGGATTCTGACCTTTAGTTCCTTCAGAACTTTCAGTCTTAATCAGTAGCCGGTGTCACTGGTTCTGAGAGTTCTTCTTCTATCTCTTCATCTGAATCTCCCCATTTGTCCCCAGGCTCAGTGTTAGTAATTAACATTTTGATTTGTTGCACAGATCGAGGTGCCTTTCATTATTTCATTTCCTGTTCCAATAACTGGGTACGTCTCTTTTCCTTCTCTAATTCATACTGCAAATATTGAATTTCTAAATTCTTGCTTTGATAATCTAATTTTCATTTCTCACTTATTTTATAGTCCTTCTGTGCCTGAATAAGGCAACCGCCCAGAATGACACAAATAACACTATATCCTTTTCCTTAAACTTAGCATGGCATTCCTCTATTCTTTGCAAAACTTTTTCAGGATCTGACCAATTAACTCTGGCCCAATCTTCCCCACCTTCTGAGGGGCCACACTTCTGTCTCCGTAGGAATTCCTTTATCAACAACCTGCTGACTACACCAGTTTATAAATGTTGCAGTTTGAAAGCCATGGTGTTGTGGAGGGAGGAGATATCAAGTACTGTATTAGTTATATGCCCAACTATGGTAATACTGGATTCACAAACAGTCTGTTGACTATTTGTCTGATCGCCTTTCAAAAAAGTAGTCGAGTTCATGACTAGCATGATTTATTCAAATGCAACATTTACAAAACAGATTTCAGATGTCATTACAGGAAATTCTCTCCTACAGCGTAGGCCTTTTTAGCTAGCTCTGATGTACAAATGTGCAATCATCACTCATCCCAGAAGATAGGAGGGTACTCTCAGTCTTGAGTCTCCTCAGGAAACATCCCAGCCCGAGGGGAAAAAAGGGGGATCAGCCCGTGGACTGATCCAAAATTTATGATGGAATCTTCCCTCTCACTTCTGATTCTCCTCAGGCAACGTCCCATCCGGAGGTGAGGAAAGGGGCTTTACCCTCTGTGAAAGGTATTCAGTCTACTGAAAGAAGAGTTGTAGCTGTTGGTGGGGAATTACAGATATTTAGATTTCAAAGCACCAAATTTTGATGGGAGAAAACCAGATGGTAGCTCAGGGTCTCCACTGGACAATGCTGATTGATATGGTGAGCAGACCACCAGTTGCAGTTTTTGTCTCCTTACGGTCAGTTCTGCAGCTATTATGGACTCCATTGCAGGTATAAGCATTTATCTTCTACTGACTGAAACCATTACTTTATGAAAAATTGTGATCAGGACTCTGTCCTGCAAATATAGGTTTCTTTTGGACAAACATGAATTATATGTGGAAGATTGTATTTTTCAGTATGTAATGATGTATTCAAGGGCATATTCAGAGATTAACAACATACAAAAAGAGTATGAGCAACACAAGAATATTAACTAGTTGTCAATAAGCTAATCTCTATAGAGAAGTGTTATCCATAAGGCTTTATATATGAAATCAAATACGTACATTCAAATACCAATGATGGGTGCATTCAATTTATTTCCTCAGATTCTGTCCCATGTTTTTGCAGTCATTGTTAGATTCTATGCCTATTTTGCTGAAAAAAAAGGCAATTCAGATTATCAATAATACTGGATGTCATGCACTGTGGAATGAGCTCCTTATTTCAGGAGTGAGGTTTTAGATGGATATAATGTTATACTTAGAATACTATAACTAATGATCATTCTGCCCCTCTACTCGGCTCTGGTGAGGCCTCCCCTGGAGTACTGTGTGCAGTTCTGGGCTCCCCAGTATAAGAGGGATGTGGAGCTTCTTGAGAGGGTCCAGAGAGGAGCAACTAAGATGATTAAGGGAATGGAACATCTCTCGTATGAGGGGAGACTGAGTGAGCTGGGCCTGTTTTCTCTGGAGAAGAGAAGGCTGAGAGGGGGTATGATTAATATATATAAGTTCAGGAAGGGAGAATGCAGGGAAGAAGGGGCCAAGCTCTTCTCATTGGTGGCCAGTGATAGGACAAGGGGTAATGGCCATAAGCTGAAGCACAGGAAGTTCCATTTCCAGGTGAGGAGGAACTTCTTTACTGTGAGGGTGACAGAGCAGTGGAACAGGCTGCCCAGGGAGGTTGTGGAGTCTCCTTCTCTGGAGGTCTTCCAAACCCACCTGGATGCCACCCTGTGCCACATGCTGTAGGTGTGCCTGCTTGAGCGGGAAGGTTGGCCTAGATGATCTCTAGAGGTCCCTTCCAACCTTGTATATTCTGTGATTCTGTGATTCTGTAATGTTATAGTATTGTTAACACTACTCGAGAATAGTTGCATTTTCTCTCCCTTTACCACATTTACCACGTTTATAGGGGCAGGAGAACCGATCTCTTCAGTCTGCTACAGTAATATGATTCCCATCTTCTTGCTCTGATTGACACTTTTCATGGCAAAGGTAAAGAAAAAAAAACAGTGGATAAGAAAGCAAGGATGCACAACCTAGAATCTATTTTGAGTTTTCTCAATACTTATGAGAAGAATGGAACTGAAGTTCTCTCTTTCCGCTCATCTGAAACTCTGTCTTTTGACATGGGTTTTAATGTTGCTGGAGGAAGTATGTAATTTGTTCGATCACCTTTTGTTTTTCTCTAGCAAACTGAGGAATAACATTTTAAGGATTAATAGGATATACATTTTTTATCTAATGAAAGAAACAATACATAGAGATTTTAGCTGAGTGTTGTCATGATGATTTCATCTTTGTCACTATTCATAAGTCACTCATACAGCATTCTTCATACTTGCAATGACAGCAAATATAGTTTAAGTGAACTGTGTATGCATAATTAATCTGAGTTTGTGTCATTTTTAATTAAAGTTCCATACAATACCAATTAAAGATTTTATCATGATAGTGGGTTATTCAGAGAAGCTGTCTTGAGAAGTGAGTCTGAAATTTATTGATCCAATATTTGTAAATGCCATAGAAACACTAATATTCCTTTTATTTTGTTCTGCAGTTGCTCAAATCAAATTCTCCTCATAGAGGTACTGAATTTACAGTCATGCATTGCTAACTCCTGTTTCCAATCCCCCAGAAAGTGCAGGGTATTCAACCATGCGCAACTGTGGACTGCTTACTTCTGAAATGTTATTGGAAAGTGCTGTTACCTAGAGGGGGGAAAAAACAGTTAAATGTGTAGTAGTGTAAGAATTATTGCGTTTAAGACTACAATATTTTGACAATTCTTNNNATATATAAATTCTTTTTACATTTCTCCTGAAAAACCCAGGTATATTCTGCTTACTTTGAGAAATAAGAAGTCGTATGAACTATCAACATTCATTCTACAGACTGTATGCAAAAGTATAACCACTAAAGTATTTATTATAAAGGATAACAGAAGAGTCCACTGAAAATGTCTGACATAGAAATAACAAAAAAGCAGCATATACAAAAAATATTTTAATTTCAATTGGTAAATGCAGAAGAAAGCACTGGAACACACTTCTTTATAAGAGGATATTATGGAATAAATACGTAATATTGAATGAATACTCAATAGTATTTCAACACTCAGCATGTAAGATTAATGGTGATGTTAGGAACCCCGTACAGGTAGATGTTCTAATCAGTTATTATTTTACCACAAACTGAAGTGTCTGGTTTTGCAAACATCTTAATAAGTACTATACATGCGTGACTTGTTGTAGGATCAAGCTCCTAGGTCTCAGACATTTATACTAATGAAATTTAGCACTTCTTTCCATCATTGTGGCTCTGGAGATAAATAGATGATTACTGTGCAATTCCTGAGAGAAAGAAAAATCTCCTTACTTTATAGAACTGTTCAGTTTTAGAATGGATTCTCATTAAATCAATATCGGTTCCTAAAATAGATGTCTGTAGTAGTATGTTGTGAAATTAAAAGGATACTTAAATCTGAAATCATAAATATAGCTTCTAAATTTTTGTATTGATTTTGAACAAAAGTCTTGACTTAATGTGCAAAATTAATTACTGCTTATCAATCAGTTGGGATAATTTATATTTACATTGGTAAAACTCTGAGGAGGGTCTAAATTTCAACATTCTTTTTCCTCAACTTTTTTTCTTCAAAAATAGCTTACAGGCAGACTGACCACTCTACACATTTTAACCTAATCCTATTTTAACATAATCGTATCTTGTCATAACTACCAAAGTGGCAAATTTTTCATAATATGAATGCACTTCTTTATACCTTCAGGCTTATTTCATGGAAACCTGAAAGTTTATTCAATGCTAGTTCACAGCATTCTTTCCAGCAACACTCACCAATCTCTTTTAGCAGCAAGTCAAAGGCTACCACTGTTGCTAAAATGGTAAGGCAGAGAACCAATTCAATTGTTAGGTATAAATGATTCCCAGAAAGAACGGGCAATTTTGCAAAAACAGATGGAAAACTATTTGAGGAGATAGCAGCAAATGCTTAGATATAAAATATTAAGATGTTGTTAAAGAGGATTCTAATAAATCAGTGTATGTGATCAAAGAGTCTCTGGGGATTCAAGCATTTGAATCACACTCTGACTGACTACTTATGTAGGTTTGGACTTACCATTCAGAACAGGACTCATCTCATCTTGTGTTAAGTATGTTTAAGTCAAGCATTTGATCTAAACTAGTAATTTATGTTCTGTCTACAGTCAAGGGACAAATATTTCGGGGTGATTCATTGATTAATTCTCTTCAATATCTATTACAATTCAGGATGAACCTTCCCTAGAATTGCCTCTTTTATTTCACTGTCTAATAAGAAGGCCTGCATAACAAACTTAGATTAAATGCCTATCTTTTCTATAATTAATCGAGACTAATTCCATTCATAATACCTCATTCCACTTCCCATTATGCAAAACAAATATTAAAATAGTTTAGAATAAAGGGTTATACATTTGGTTGTGTTTTTAAAATATATTTTTGATTTGATTTTTATTTTTAAGATAAGCATAGGTGAGCATTTCTACACTCATTATTCCCAAAATGTATGTATGTAACGCAAATTTTCAAAGGGATGATTTGACTATAATAAAATATTAGCTAAAAAGTTGTGAAATGGTCAACTAATTAATCTCTGTTCTTCTGGGACTTTTATACTTCCAGCAATTGAAAAGCTTGCTGAAGAGTCTTCTTTCATAGTTGTGGATGCCACTGCAGTGAAAAAACTCAAGGAGAAACAGCTGGGTAGACTGATCCGTCTTTGACTGAAAGCAGATTTGCACAAGTGTAAAGCCACACTTGATGTAGTTTCTGCTCAGACTATGAATTCAAGAGGCTTATTCGTGCTTGAAAGATTTGGACTATCTACCAGAGCCACCTGCTCTGAATCTTCTTATTGTTGAGAAAAATCCTTTTCATGTTGTCTTCACAGCCAACTTCGGTTCAGGAGGGCTTTCAAAATATGCAATCACTGCATAAACAGTACTGGACTTCAGCAGTGGTCAGTGCTTTGCAGCAGTGCATGTACTTATAAAACCAGAAAACCAATAGGATCTTTGGGCTACTATGGTATTTCCAGCTCTGTCTCCTGCAAAAGACAGAAAATGAAAGCCCAGGATAGCCAATTTTTACTACAATGAATAAAAGCACAACTACATTTGAATAAATCTTTCTGAAATAAAGTGACTGGATTTGATGATTATGGAAGTCTTCTTCGAATAATCCCTTATTGCAAAAGTCTCTTAAAAATGACATGTGTTTGTTTTTATAATTCTCTATTTTTTCCCTCCTCCAATGTTTTTGTATAACTTGTGTATATGCATATACAAGTATAATATCTTCAAAACTATTCAGAAGTAAATGCCACAAGTTAGTGACCTTGTAGATAGTCATAACTCATTTCTGATTTTGCGTAAATGGAGAACAAAGATCACTCACAATTTTGCTGAGATTTCAAGACTTTTTGCTAAGTCTACAATCAATTATCAGAAGGTAATATAAAAAGTAATATATATGAAGTATAATTCATTTAGTATAAAGTATCATTTAGTAAAATATCTGTCAACTAAGAGACAGAAATTGATAGAATATGAAGAAGACTTTATTTAAGGTAGAGACTGTAAAACTGTCTTGCATAGGGGAGAAAAAAAAGTAAGGATGGACTGATAAAGCTAATTGACTAAATATTATGGCTTACATAGCACTGGAAACAGCCTTAAGTTTATGGGTTGTGTGAAAAACACCAAATGTAGGAGTTAAAAAAATGGCTGCATACAAAATTTGAGCAGACAGGCTACTGTCTCCAAGACTTTGGATAATAATTCTGAATAGCTATATAAAAAAAAACCTTTGTTGTTTTTGATTTTTTTTTCTCAAGAAGCAATAAACTGTGAATTTGTTTAGTTGCATTTATGAATGTCAAATCCAAGGTATTTTATATTTTACAATAAAAGTTTTATTTTGGCATGTTTAGAATAACTCCTCCTGAAAACATTGTTTTATATTTGTTCTACATATGGTAGAATGAAATTACAAATGTTATTCTATAGTGGTCTTTGCACTGAATTAAGTGAGAAAATAATTCTCTTGATTAATGTAGTACAAAGAGAGATCAGTGAAATATGAGTTCCTTATTTACAGAGCCAAATGTACAGCCCTGCTCTAACTACTTGATTTCTTGAAATGTAACTAGAAATGAAATTATCTTTCTTTTTCTATAATACTTTTGTAGACTTATTTCTTTGATAACTGCTTTTACCTAAGTGGCAGGTCTAATATAAAAACATAACTTTAGATAGAAATTAGTTTTACTGCCTTGAAGAACCCTAATGCTAAATAGGAAAATACTGGATTATTCTTTATAGGAATTTGTATATTGGTAAGATAAACTACCAATCTGTGAGGATCTAAAGACTGTCATTGATTAAAGATTTTGCCCATTAATTTTTGCTGCGTCTTTGAAGTGAAAAAATGTCAGGTAAATTCCTAATGATAGTAGAAACTAAGTATGTATCTCAGAATATACTTCTCCATGAGAAGAGATCTTGCAAAGGGCAAATACATTAAAGTAGGTCATATACAAAGATTTTTATAGATGGTATCCTAGCAAGATTTGCACAATAGAGAAAAAAATAAAAATAGAAAAATCTTGGCCTTCTTCATATGGTCTTACTGTACTAGATAAAACCAACATTACTATGCATTTTCTTTTACTGATTGATGAAAGTCAAGGCTTTATTCTAAAGACCTGTTATATCTTTTACTGCCTCTTTATTGGCAAATCATGATTTTTCAAATCATGTACTTTTTCAATCCCTGTTTGTTTTGCAGGCCTAAATCCTAAATCTTGGTAAACCCACTTGGAATAATTGCTTCCTCTGTGATACGAGATTGAGAAATATGTCCCCTCGTATGACTCAATGTGGAGGGAAAGATAGTGCTCTTTTTTCACTCTGTAGTCACATCCATATCAAGTGCACAGTAAATAAAATTATTTTAATTTATTTGTCTTCTGTCTACCAGAGACAAAGATTTAAGTTATTTTATTTAATATCTATTGCATTATTTCATTATATGTCTTCTAAAAAACTTTAACTTCCTTCTCTAGTAAGCCTCAATGCTAGTGAATTAATTACTTTCCTATAATAAATTATTTCAAATAATATTTTTTTTTTTTTTAAGAGCTATATATGCTATTAACCCACATGCAGGATTTCTGGACTAATGTTATCAAATGAATAATTATTAATAACTTATGAATTAATAACTCTTAGCAGAAATGCAAAGCCTTTCTATTCTGGATGAGAAAATTGAATCCAAGATAGGATTTCTTTCCTGTCCATGTCCTCCATAATCCATTTAATTATCTTAGTTGTTAAAATACTTACAGCTAGCATACTAAACCTAAACAACCGATATAAACTTGATTGTAGGGTTATCTTGATGATTAGGGGTAAACATCTAAGTCATGTCAAGCAGTCCATGTTTCTTTACAAGGATGAAGATCCCTATTCTGCAATTCACTACTATAACGTGGTAAGAGAGGTTACCCTAAATTAATTTGAAAAGTTCTGTAGTTTTTGTAAAAAATAAAATAAACTGTTACTACACTCTAGAATTTTGTCCTGTGTCACAATGTGCAGTCCTTGGAGAATTAATTGAATTATGGAGGATTCATTAACCGGTACATACAACAGTTCCCCAAGTTCAGCAAAATTGACCAAGTTGCACAGCTAAAGATTGTTCTTCCCTCTGACTACCAATAGCCTATGAACTTGCAGTCATAAGATTTCTAGTGATATTGTTGATTGCTTCTACGCATAGATGGAAATCAGTAATATGGTTTTTTTTATGGTTCAAGTGTTTGACTAATTATGCCTGAAAATCTACCCTGTTTGTTTTAATTGATTTTTATTGGTTATTTTACTGGGCTATGCATAACCTTCTTTTCTTCAGAGACCATATAGACGTATGAGATTGAGATAAAATTGAGTTTGTCCTCTAGGCTAAATGTCCTTTTCTTCCTTACTCTGTTCTTTCTGATCCTTCCCAAAATTCTTCTGCCAAGAGAAGGCTAGCAGGTTTCTCACTTTGTCACTGTCAGCCCGCTATACTGATGAAGAAGGACTTATCAAGACATCACAGTATGTCAAACTGACAGCCCAGTAATAAAGTTCAATTCCTTGACCTCTGGCTAGTACTTTATTTAATATTTTGGTTTTTTTTTTTTTTTTTTTTTAACTGACTGCCCAGAAGATAGTAAATAACATTTGCACAATTTGCACAGTCTTTAAATATTAGAGACATTCCAGAATAGTAACATATTGAAAATGTGTTAATAGAGAGTCGTAAATAATTCTAAGAAGAAAAAAGATCATTTTTTTAACAGAGTGGCACTGGTGGTTTTATGCCATTTAATTGCACCTTCTTTTTGCTTAGCTGCCTAAATTATTGTATAGTAACAAATTTCCAGCTTCTCACCGCTTAGTTACTGATGAAAAAAAGTGTTGACTCCTAAAAAGGCTTCAAAAAAGATACCCATAATTCAGCTAATTTGTTTTTTACATTTTAGGTAGTATGTAGGTAGTTCTCCTTATTTATTTTTATTTTTATTTTGTCTATTTAATGATTATTCTCTGGGGTTATACTGGTTTTAGATTTAAGTTCTTGAACAATTAAATTATGGTCATATTTTATACTATGAACAAACAAGCTGTTAGAAGCAGAACTTTTTCATAGATTTGTATGTGTTTTTTTTGAAAATTATTTTCTAAACCACATTGATTTTTTAAGTTTAATTTTAATTTACTGAGACTTTATTCTCATTTCTAATTTTTTAAAGGTATTTAAAGGCTTATATTTTATTTCTTATATTTCAGTATAAATTATTTTTTAAGTTCTTTCTAACAGGTTATTTCTGAATTCTCAGTTTCTGTCTATTCTTTGTTACCTACTAATGAATTTTCCAATTCCTCTGTTAACTTTGTTTTCATAACCTTGTTTATTTCCTTAACATCCCATTTGCTTATGTCTTTTCTCAGTTTGACTCTCAAATAAGCTTGATTTTATCTGCTTTGACATACATATCTGTTTATCTAAATGGAAGACTTATGTGAACACAGCCTCCTACGGAACTTTTCCAGAACCTTTGTAATAGCAATATATTTTAAGAAGAATAACTTCCAACACTGACACATTTTTCATGAATTTATCCCTAGATATCTATCAGTTTTCTGAAAGCTACATAGAAGTATATTTGGCAAAAATGTACTAAACCTATATCATTATGGAAAGTGTCATTTGAACACAGAACAAGTGAGAAAATCTGCAAAGAA
>VZSG01000757.1:320552-342123 GCA_013398315.1 Nothoprocta pentlandii | reverse complement strand
AATTACACAAGAAGCACATCTGTGTCTTTAAGATCATTAAGATGCATCATATATTGATGCATCAATATAGCTGGCTCTATCTGAATAGTAAAAACTGCAAAGTTCGAGAATAATTTAAACTTTATTATTAAACTGAGTTTAGCAATATCACAATTAAATTTGCTCACAAATATATTTCTATTTATTTTAAGATTCATTTATATTTTAACAGAAATTTTAAGTTAATGTATATTTATCAAGGGGTTGTCATAGATGTTGTTTATGGACAAGCACATTACTATCCTGTGATATTATTTTTCATGAATTACTACAGGAGAAAACGTACACCAACTTACCTATAAAGAGAGTTGCTAATGGCTTGATTGAGATTATGTCTCTATGATTGGTAGTGTTCAGTGATGTCATATATATTAAAAGAAAATATTATAAGAAAAAATATAAGGGAATAAAATGTTCCCTCCTTTGTTATTTCTTTCTATATTCTGGAGAAAATTAAAAATCTACATTTTTGCCTGCGCCTTTGCTATAAAACAATATCTTTATGTCATTTTGAAATTCTTGACTTTTAATGAGATTTAAATTTCAGTTCCCTTAATGAGATTCAAATTTCAGTTCCATATGCACTGAATTGGACTACTCTGAAGTAGATCTCATAAATAAATCTAGCCCGTAATTATTTAGTCACAGTAAAAGATAAGCAAATAATAAATAAATAGAAAGCAAGTCACAAGGACTACAGCAAAACCATATGTTCCATAAGCAACCATTTTAGTTTTATAAAGAGAAGAATAAAGTACATTTGTTTTGGAGATCTAAATGTAGCTTTTCCTACTATTCATTTTTCGTTATATATGCTTAATTTTCCTACTTGTTCTAAGAGCAAAATAATTCTGTTTTGAAGTAGAGAAATGTATAATTGGAATCAAGGATATAAGATGACAATTCTTCTTAAAAGATTTTTTTTTTACAATGTTAATATATGTCAAACATCTTTGGGGATGAATAACTACTGAAAAGAGAATATCAAATAACTGAAATTCATACAAACTTAATTAACATCTACATCTAGAGGAACAAAAGTTCTAGATGTACTATATCTTTCTATAATACTTTTTTCGCCTCTATAAATCTGTAAATTTACAACCTTTTTCAATATATTCCAAAGCTATGACACAAGAGTGGAAATCAACAGAAAAATACTCATTTAGTTAACTTCATTTTTATACCATATGCACATGCATAATTATTACTAACTTGTCAAGAAAAGATTTGGTTTTAACTATTAACCAAATTAAGCTGATTGAGAAAGTCTTCATTCCTGATGGGACATGTTTAGGCTAACCATTCCTTAGAAAAATATTACTACCCGTCTGATATCAAAGTATATTTATTCATGACGTAGAGATCAGAAAGGCCTATAACAAGTATTTGACTTGGACAAGCCTGAACTTGGACGAAAAGTTTGGCAGAGAAATTTGCTTAATAAATTTATACCTATAACTTCAACCTTAACCAATAGCTTTGCTTAACACCACATAATTTAGAAAGATATGATGAGTAGGTACATGATTGAAATGTTTTCCTCTGATTTTCAGTAGCTGTGAATGCATTTTATGAAAAACTGCGCATTCTACATAGTGGCAGTGCTTCTCCTTTGCAATGGGATAATTTTTAATTTTTATAGCATGTTTTCAAAAACAAGGTTCAATACATGATAATTTAATGCCTCAGTTTGGATATAGGTCATTAAAAATGAACTTAAACAGTTTATCTACTCTGGGATTTTACAAAGCAGTTGGCTTCAGAAGACAGGAAGTATACATTGAATAATTAAGGAATTAGGCCTAACAGCACCTGAATTATTCTTTGATAATGCCACACCTTGAGGGCATTGTGATAGAGGAAACAAAGCAGATTTTGTTTTTTGACTCTCACTATTTCAAATTTGGTATTAACAGGCTCTCTGGAGGTTTCTACTATAATGGCAAATTGAAGCTATTACAAGAGCAAATTAAAAGTAGATACGCATATACACATGTGCGCACATGAACGACAACATATAACAATTCAGTAACGTTAATTTAGTTAGTTCAGAAACAGTTCCAATAACTCAAATAAGATGTATTGTCAATTGGGAAAGCAAAAACAAATACAGAGGGAAAAAAAGTCTTCTATAGATCTCCTATGTGATTCTGTTTAGGTTTTATATTTTATACTGAGTGGTTACTTACACTCTAACTCCACACTGTAGTTCCTTTATCCTATGATTTCCATTTAAAGAACAAAGCAAATGTATCTATATACACGTGTGAATGAATGTGTGTGTATGCAAAAACAGAGACTGAAATCATACTTAAAATAGTTTTAAAATGTGATATTATGAATATCTGAATACAGTGAGCTTTTGTGGACTCTGATGGAATATCTTATTCTAGAAACACATGAAGGTCTATTAGAGCTTGTGAAAAGGTCTTATCCTGAAAAGGGCCAGGAGATTTTTGTTTTTTCCCATATCCCTCATATTCCAGCCTATATTGTCTATATCTAGTTTTCTCCATGCTGAAAGATAACTCTGTATTTTTTTTTCTTATAAAAATGAACATAGAAGCTATTTACCTGTTCCTGATATTTTTACTTAAGGCAGAGGAGCAGGAAGATCCAGTTTAAATATCCGGATGACAGGCAAAGGTATCAATAAATTCAAGATTAACAACTGTATGATGGTTAGTTCAATAGTTTTAGTAGGTTTTATCACCACCCAGAGGAACAGTTAAGCTGAATATTATGGGAACTTATTTAAGGGAACTTTAGGGGAACCAGTTACCATACTGACCATCTAAATATCATATTTGTACAGGTATAAAGGTTTTATATACACAATATTCTGTTATTTTTCAGTTTCCATTTTTTGCAAGGCATTAAGAGAAGTTGGAAGTCAAACTGGAGACCAAAAAAGAACCTTGGGTGTTTCCCTAATTACAAGGAATTCATGGCCAGCTGGAAGTCAGAGCAATATGTGCTTAACTACTCTGAATACTTCATGTTTCACATGTAGCAATCTGTGCATATTTGCTCTAAATTCTCTAGGGGAAATAATTACTGTTTGTGAAAGATTGTCTATTATTACCTAATTAGAGAGAAAATACATGCTGTAATGGAGAAAATCTTGATGTTATTCTTTGACTGAGAGAAACCCTTACTGATATTGTGCTCTGTAAATGCCCCACTTAAATTATTCAGGGAAGTGACTATCCTACATAAGGAAGGAGTCAAAATCTTCTAAATTCTTAGGTATATCTGGAACACCATGAATTACTGCAAAATTCTAACTGAACATGATATAGAGTATGAACTATAAGGAATTCATTTTCAGACATGTTTTTCTAGCTTCCCTCATAAGCTGGGATGAGAAAAGACAAGACAGCAAAAAACACAGTACATGAAAGAATGCAGTCTACTGCTTAGCTTCTGACCCTGAAATAACTGAAACACAGCTTCAACCTCTCCCTCAATTCTTTCTTTCAGAGGAATGTGTAGAAAACAGTGCCTATGTGCCACATCAGTGTGATCAATGTATATTTGAGTATAGCTCGTTGAGTAAAGAAACCACACTGCAATGTACAACTCAGTAAGACTAAGAGAGAACTGTTTCTGCAAATCTTATTTATTATTTTATTTTCATTGGTTAATCATAAAGCTTCTATTAAAATGGGATTTATATGATAGAATTTGAAGTAAGGGCATTCAGCAGTGTGTGAAATATCTTGGTCCAAGTAAAAGCTAAAAGATGCCTTTAAAAAAAATGATAAACACCAACAAGGTCACTAAACAATCATCCAGGGGCAATGCTGCAATGCTGTGTCTAGTCTGAGATTTAATTAAATATGAAAGATGCCCCACAGTTTCTATTGCGAATGTGTACCAAAAGTAGTAGTATTTACTGATCTGACACTAGTATTAATTTTCTTGATGCTCATCCTTCGTTAGTTTACAGATAATATTGTAGTCCAATGTTTTGAAGTCTATGTGGGACTGCGTGTCCTGTCCATGAACTTCAGATCTACTATGGAGGTCTAGTATGAGAAAGAGAATTCATCATTAAGAAAGCTTTGATGTAATTCAAAAATCTTGTTCTCTCCATCTGGAAAATATATCCTAATTTAATTTTGTTCCCAGAATTGGTGTGAGGCTCATATGTGCCAGTATCCATATTCAATTTCTATAGAAAAGGAATCTACTTATGAATCAAAGCTTCAAAGCTCAAGACAGCCTCCTTTGAGGCTTTAGTGTTAACTGACAATCAGTTAAGATATAGTTTAAAAGTCTGTCAACAGCTGAAAAATAATAATTATTTTTATATGAAGGATTTTAATAACAGATTAGAAAATGATATTTCTTGTAAACTCACAGAATCACAGAATGGTTGAGGTTGCAAGGGACCTCTAGAGATCATCTAGGCCAACTCTCTTGCTTTAGTAGGGACACCTAGAGCATGTGGCACAAGGTGGCATCCAGGTGGGTTTTGAAGACCTCCAGAGAAGGAGACTCCACAACCCCCCTGGGCAGCCTGTTCCACTGCTCTGTCACCCTCACAGGAAAGAAGTTCTTCCTCATATGGAGATTAAATTCTAAAAACAAAAAAGGAAATAAATGGATATCTGCAAGCACATATAATTAAATTAATCTCCATAAAGTTTTCGCATAAGAATGAACAAATAAATGCAGATCTTTAAGAGATTCTAAACAGCAAGTAAATAAATAAATAAAGCCAAATAACAGATATAGTTGTAACTATTTTCTATACAGTATAATTCCAGACAATGCTCCCAGGGTAGATGCAGATCTTAGCTTCAGGTTCTTCAGGCCTATGGAATTGTATATCTCTTTACCTGAATGATTGCTACAGAAATTAAAATCCATTTCCTGTTCTACATAAAAGATTTGTTACTTAGATATGGAGCACAGAAAGAAAGTAATAGAAATTTCTTTCAGCTTATTGTGAAATACATATTCCACTTACCTCAAAAGAGTTAAAAATATGCTAACCTTGCCATTCTTTTGCCCTCCTTTTCTGTTCAGAAGTTCTCATTCAGGGTATTTTTCTGCCTTCTCCTGTGATAACCTCAGGGTTTACCAGGCTGCATTTCCATACCAATTATCTAATTTCTAAAGCTTTTTGAGATATCTCTAGAAACCAGTGATCTCTCTCTGCGATCCCTACAGAGAGACAAGAATAAATGTGGAATAGCAGTCTTTTCTTCATAGGAAGGGGAAAAAAATTCATAGGGTGTTGTAGCCCAATTTTTTCATGCCCAGCAAGTCAATTGTCTTATTCCAGTACTTCACTGTGTCACCAACATGAGAAAATTCTTTCCCTTTCCAATAAATGTTTAACTTTGGGCATGTTAATAATCCAACTCATACTACCCTGCTATTTTTCTGAATATATGCATATCTGGAAGAGTTTACAGAATATGATTAATTTCCTCAAATTAACATTTCTATTTGTCAACTATGGGGAATGTACAGGCAATTTAAAAAGAAAAGAAAAAAAAAAAAAAAGAAAGAAGGAAGGAAACTTAAGACCAACAACTGATAGGGAGAAAAGGGATCCCACCTCACTAGAAGTGGCCTATAGCTAGACATGCCCCACAAGGGTCATTACTGTTCAACTTATTTATCAATTGCCTGGATAAGGGAATCTTCAACAAGTTTATTGATGATATAGAACTAGGAGGAGTGGCTGATACAGCAGAGGACTGTGCTGCCATTCAGAGGGTCTTGGACAGGATGGAGAAATGGGCAGAAATGAACCTCATGAAGTTTAGCAAGGACAAATGAAAGGTTCTGCACCTGGGGAGGAATAACCTCAGACACAGGGCAGATTAGACATTGATTTGCTGCATGGAAGATCTGCAGTGAAGGACCTTGAGGTCCTGGTGGACAACAAGTTAATCATGAGCCAGCAATGTACCCTTGTGGTCAAGAAGGCCGGTGGTATTCTGGGGTGTATCAGGAAGAGTGTTGCCAGCAGATCAAGGGAGGTGATTCCCTCCCTCTACTCAGGTCTGTTGGGGTCACATCTAGACTGTTGGGTCCACTTCTGGGCTCCACAGTACGAGAGGGACATGGAGTGAGTCCAGCATAGGATTACAGAGATAATCACAAGACTCAAGCATCTATCTTTTGAGGAGAAGCTGAGAGAGCTGGCCCTGTATAGCCTAAAGAAGAGAAGGCTGAGAGGACATCCTATCAGCGTCAATCCTAGCAATATCTTAAGGAAAAGTATTAAGAGGATGGGGCCGGACTCTTTTCAGTGATGGCCAAGAGACAATGGCCATAAACTGAAATACACGAAATTCCACCTGAATTTGAGGGAGAACTTATTGACTGTGAGATTGACAGAGTCCTGGAAGAGGCTGCCCAGAGAGGTTGTGAAATCTCCTTCTCTGGAGATATTCATAACCTGCCTGGACAAGATCCTGGACAACTTGTTGTAGGTAACTCTGCTTGAGCAGGGGGTTTGCTCTAGATGACCTTCAAAGATTGCTTCCAAATTCAATGATTCTATGGTTCTGTGATTCTGTGTGTTTATTTTTTCTTTTAAGCAAGAAATGTTAATATCTGAGAAAAAGAGCAGTACAGAAATGATATAAAAGTCAAATTGAAAGGACAAATGGAGAAGATGGATTTAGATTTGAGTGTTAGACATATATCTGAACTCTTCAGGGTCATGAAGTTTGTGTCTACACTGATACGTTCTTTGGCTAAAGACACAATACATTGCTTTAATTCTGTCATTTAGCCCAAATGTGGGGAAAAAATGACCAAATGAGAAATGACAAAATGGCTTAGATGATTCATCTGACATTACAGTTATTTCTTTTGTTCAAGTATCATACGTCATCACCCTGGTTTCATGGGTCAGTTCTTTTGACAAAATAAAAAGTGTGGGATAATACTCAACTCATCTTATACACTGAGTATACTACTGCTTCCATCTTTTTGAACCCCAGCTTTCTAACTTCCAGGGATGAAACTCTATGCTGCAGTAGTTAATAATACATCTCTAAAAGTATTGGACTCAAATTATTAAAATCACAGATTCCATATAATTTCCCATTCCTCCAAAATCCATATGGTGTCCATACCGCATGCAATACCAATGCCGTTGTTTATTCAGAGAGTATCTTCAAGGCTGTAAAGCGTGGATACTGAAGCCATCATACCTTTTATCTGTGCAAGTGACAAGACAAGTCCATATATATCTTTTCTGCATTGCTCCTAGACATGAGACAGTTTCCTTTCCATACTGAGGCAGAGAGTCCATCTCAGATTCTGTCAAAAAATGTGCAGGGTTACAGTTTCAGAGACATGCAATTCTTGTTGCTATAATGTTTGGATCACTTGCTGCACAGAGATAAGAGGAGTTACTTCTGACTGTCAAGTTGTTTTTTGTTTATTTGATTGATTGATTGTTTGCTGACACATTGCATAGGAAGGAAATAGCTGCATGATAATCAAATTGACTTTCTGCAATATGAATTCTTCCATTAACATTTTATAATTCTTTTAATTGTTCTAAGGGTCTTTCTCTATATTGTGTTTTTATTTTGTGTATGCTTCTTCGTTGCTTGTGAGCTTGACTTTGACAGGAAAATGATGAGCAACCAGAATCAGAGACAGGTGACACTGTGACAGCAACATTGCTTATCTACTTGCCCCTACTGGCAGAAACTACTCCGCTATGAGGAAGCTAGATTTGCCTCCCATACTCTTGCTCCTCCTGCAGGGGCATTCTGCAGCCCCATGCATTCCCCAGCGTCGGCATGTGGCTAGATCATGATCTCAGAGTTGGCAGCTGTGAAGCTCTTTGGACTCCAGGCTCCGGGCAACTGAGGAACTAATGGCAAAACATCTGAAGGCTGAGGTTTCTCCTTTGGAAGATTCTTTCTTCAGGCATAGTTTTTAGGGCTCCAGTTATTACAGTAAATGTTTATTGACTACATAGCCATCCTCAACAGCTAAGTGTTTTTTAATCCTATAGGTGATAATATTGATTTCAAATCTCATTTATAAAGAATGAAATAACTATATAAAAATGGATATGATTAAAGTTTTGTCATGACAATTTTCCTGGGAAGGGATATTCTCTTCTTTGAGACCCTATGTCCACTGGCCAGAGGAAAAGTCTGTGTAGTATATGAAGAGGTAAATTCTACTTGCTGGAGCCAAATATGTCAAAGTCATCAAATACTTTTGTTGACTGTAGCTTTTTGGTGATGTGAATTGCCCTCTGGAGAGGCCTTTTACCTTAAAAAAAGAGGTGATTATGACTCTTAAGTTTACAATTAAAATTTAACACACAAAAGAATAAGTGGAGAATTGGGTAAAGAAACACAATTAATTAGTAAGACAGTGTTGGTCAGCATTGGATCATTCAAAATGTGAAGGATCTGTCAGAACACAGCAAAGTTTTATGCGCTGTTTGCAATGCTGTAACAGTTACAGGATGAAAAGATTCTATTCCTTTGAATTTTCTTTATAAATCATTTGAAATCACAATCAAATTCATCTTGTAAAATTTGGAAGAATGTTTTCATTTGAGAGTTCTCAGTGCTGTAGAAAAGGAAACTGCAGTGACAAACAGCCTTGTCAACGAGTCCAAGGATCAGGTGTACCAGTTACTTTGAAGGTCTATATTTGATTATGGTCAATTTTATTTGATTCTAAAATATTCCTACTAAGTATTTTCTAAATGATATAACTTCCAAAAGGAAGAAATAGCTGAACAGCTGCAAGAATCTTTAATCTATGACCTGCTTGCACTATATTTTTCTCAAAATGGTCCTACTTCTGAAGAGTAAATAGATCTGACATTTTTATTTCCAGTCATGCAAGTGCATTACTTGAATATATATTTAAACTTTTCATTTGATTCCTTAAGGATACTGAATAATAGGGAAAAAATATTTTTTCTTGCTTCATCCTCAATCCAATAAGTTATTTGATAAATACTCTATAATTGTTTCTGATAAACATTGAAAACCTCAAAAATTAAAGAAAAAATCTTATTTTCTCCACATCTCTGATATATAAGTCACTAGAAATAGTCATTCTGTTCATTTTGAGGTTTTAAAAGAATAGCAATAATTACACTAAGATATTATACTACTTATCTTTGAAGAATTCTGTGTGTTGACTGGTGGTTTACATTATTAGGTATGTCTCTTTTTTTTGCAGTATGTGTTAAATTTTCTTTTATAACAAAATATAATATATTAAGAAGATCAATATTTAACACATCTTTCACTGTAAACAAAAAAAATGTGTTTCAGAATAAAAAGAATTTCTAATTAGAAATGGCCGTTCTAATGGCCATCTAATTAGTACACGAGCCAAATCTGTAAAAAAATACACATTTTTGAGCAGATATTCTATATTTCCACCAACTAAAAAGACCAGTATTTAGAGAGCAGCTATTTAACATGGGTAGTAGAACAGCATGGCTTTGCTTTATGCTTAAGTCTTGGATTGTGAGAGGCTTGACTTAAACTTATCAGTTGATTGAGATGAACCATTTATGAAATATATTCCTGATATCTTTTTACTTTCATATCAAGATCTGAAATCATTAAATCTATTTTTTTCACCTGCATATAATGATTATGAACTTTAGAATGACAGTACATTGGTCTTCTAATCTGACAGTCTAGATGAAGGGCTAAGAAAGGTCAAAATGTCTTTGCACATCAAATCCAAATGACATACATTAGTATAGCCCTACTATTATCTAGAGAACTTTAAAAATATTGATTAGAATGTCAAATGCTTTTAAAATACTTTGATTTCTGGTGGAGAATATTAATCTACTCTAAAACAAAGAATAAATACACAGATAGTTTTCATGTAATTATAGAAAATTATTAAAATAATTGGCATTGATGTTGATCTTCACACATATGTATACCTATCATTCATGTAATTGTATATATCATTTCCTTTTAAAAAGAAATCAGAATTAAACTGAGGAAAGTACCATAGACACAAGGAACTACACAAACATGATGAAAAGTAGCTATGCACCTTTATCTACCCTAGAAAATAAATTCTATAAAGTAGTTACTACATTATGTATAAGAAATCATAGCTGAAACACCGAACAAAAATTTCCTGTTAAGACTTCAGATAATGTTTGTATCAAAGTAGCAGTCCCGTTTAAATACAGGATTTTTTTTTGTGTTTGTTGTTCTACATGTCCTGTGATCAAGAAATAGCACAGCTATGTATCCTCGGATAAATATTAGTATCTCAGAAGAAGAAAACAAATTCTTCAAAGTGAAATACAAATAATCTTATAATCTTTTCAAATTAAATTTGGCTTCATAGAAAGTAGGTCCTGATTTTCCTATGTTATAAAGTCTTAAAATGTTGAGCAGTAAAAATTAGCATAGGACTAATTCTGTGTTACATAGGATATTAGCATAACATTAGGTTTTACTGTACCATTGACATTTTGTTGCACTGGTCTTCTTCAAAATTCTTCTTTACTTTGGAGCTTTAAGGAAACCCACTCATAACAATATATGGGTCTCTTCTCAAAGCTACACAAACAGATGGTTCTTTCTCCAGAGTTTTCAAACTAACTTGTTCTGCACTGTGACCCATTTACTGCAGTAAGCTAATTCATGACTTCACATGTTGGATGAGAACTACAGAATCTATCTGCATTCAAACCTCTGAGCCATAACTGCAAGCAGATAGGATTGGGTGCTAATGATGCCATGGGGAAATTCTCCAAAATCAAGAAAGATTACAGAGCCATAGGGGTGTCAGTAAAAGAGATGGGAGCCCAGGTAGTATTCTCCTCCCTCCTTCCAATAAGGGGAATGGATTCAAGTAGGAGAAAACGGATATTTGACATCAACAACTGGCTGCACCGCTGGTGTTGGCAGCAAGGCTTTGGATTATACGATCACAGCACTCTGTTTGACGACCACCAGCTAGTGGAGAGTGACGGGATCCACCTCACCAAGAAGGGCAGGCGTGTGTTTGCTAAAAGACTTGCCAATCTTGTTAGGAGAGCTTTAAACTGAGCAAGAAGGGGGAAGGGGTGTGTCATATGGACTGGGCAATCAATCCCATACAACCTAAGTCATTAGCCGTCCAACAGGCCTATGGTGGTGGGGAAGTATGGCTAGGGTGTGATTATAGAGGGTCCGCTCTCACGCCTCCTGGGAAAAGTTCAGGCTCGATTACCTCCCTGAAGAGCCTATACACCAATGCGCGAAGCATGGGGAATAAGCAAGACGAGCTGGAGATCTGTGTGCGGTCCCAGCACCACAATCTCATAGGAATCACAGAAACGTGGTGGGATAGCTCAAATGATTGGAGTGCTGTCATGGAGGGCTATGTGCTCTTTAGGAAGGACAGGCTGGGAAGGTGAGGTGGTGGAGTTGCTCTGTATGTGAGAGAGCAACTGGAATACATGGAGCTCAGCCTGGGAGTGGATGATGAACAGGTGGAGAGCTTGTGGGTAAGGCTTAAAGGGCAGGCCAACGTGGGAGACACTGTGGTGGGTGTCTGCTACAGGCCACCTGACCTGGAGGAGGAGGTTGACGAGGCCTTCTACAGGCAGCTGGAAGTTGCCTCATGGTCACAGGCCCTGGTTCTCATGAGGGACGCACAAACGGTCCGGGAAGTTTCTGCAGTGCGTTGATGACAACTCTTTGATGCAGGTTGTGGAGGAGTCGACGAGGAGAGGCGGGCTGCTGGACCTCATACTGACAAACAGAGAGGGCCTGGTTGAAGATGTGAAGGTGGGGGGGCAGCCTTGGCTGCAGTGATCACGAGCTGGTGGAGTTCAGGATCCAACAAGGAGGAGGCAGGGCAGTAAGATGCCTTGCCACCCTGGACTTCAGGAGGGCCAACTTTAGCCTCTTCAGAGACCTGCTGGGAAAGATCCCATGGGCTAGGGCTCTAGAAGGAAGAGGGGCCCAGGAGAGCTGGTTAAGTTTTCAAGCGGCATTTCCTCCATGCCCAGCAACAGTGCATCCCTGTGCGTAAGAAGTCAGGCAGAGGGGGCAGGAGACCTGCGTGGATGAGCAGAGAGCTCCTGGCAAAACTCCAACAGAAAAAGGCAGTATACAGAATGTGGAATAAAGGACAGGACCCTTGGGAGAAATACAGGAATGTTGTCAGGGAATGCAGGGATGCTACAAGGAAAGCTGAGGCACATTTGGAACTAAATCTGGCAAGGGATGTTAAGAGCAACAAGAAAAACTTTTTCAAATATATTAATAACAAGAGGAAGGTCAGGGAGAATGTGGGTCCACTAGTGAACGGGGTGGGTACCCTGGTTATGAAAAACACAGAGAAAGCAGAGTTGCTGAATGCCACCTTTGCTTCGGTGTTTGTCAGGGGCAGCCCTCTAGCATCCGAGGTCCTAGGGACACAAGAAGAGAGCTGGAGAGAGGAAGAGTGGGTAGTGCCCTGGGTAGAGGAAGAGTGGGTCAGATAGCACCTAAGGAAACTCGACACCCACAAATCCATGGGCCCTGATGGGATGCACCCTAGAGTGTTGCGGGAACTGGCAGATGTCTTAGCCAAGCCACTCGCCATCATCTTCAGAAGGCCCTGGAGAACGGGGGAGGTGCTGGAGGACTGGAAGAAAGCCAACATCACTCCGGTCTTCAAAAACGGCAAGAAGGAGGACCCGGGCAACTACAGGCCGGTGAGCCTCACCTCCATCCCTGGGAAAGTGATGGAACAGGTCATCCTGGCTGCTGTCTCCAGACACATGGAGGAGAAGAAGGTGCTCAGGAGTAGCCAGCATGGATTCACCAAGGGCAAATCCTGCTTGACTAACCTGATCGCCTTCTATGAAGTAATATCTAGCTGGATAGATGAGGGCAGAGCGGTGGATGTCATCTATCTGGACTTGAGCAAGGCTTTTGACATCGTCCCTCACAGCATCCTCCTGGGCAAGCTCAAAAGGTGTGGGATAGATGAGTAGATTAGTGAGGTGGATTATGAATTGGCTCAGTGTCAGGGTGCAGAGAGTGGTAGTCAGTGGCGCGGAGTCCAGTTGGAGGCCTGAGTTTAGTGACTCCCCCAGGGGTCAGTCCTCAGTCCGGTCCTGTTCAACTTATTCATTAATGACCTGGATGAAGGGATGTAGTGCTCCCTCAGCAAATTTGTTGATGATACCAACCTGGGAGGAGTAGCTGATAGCCCTGAGGGCTGTGCTGCCATCCAGAGGGACCTGAACAGACTGGTGGACTGGGTGGTGAGAAACCTCATGAAGTTCAACCAGGGCAAGTGTAGGGTCCTGCCCTTGGGGAGGAATAACCCCGGACACCAGTACAGATTAGGGGTGGACCAGCTGGAGAGCAGCCCCGCAGAGAGGGACCTGGGTGTCATGGTGGATGACAAGATGACCATGAGGCAGCAGTGTGTCCTGGTGGCCAGGAAGGCCAATGGGATCCTCTCTAACCTATTTGTCATTTTACTCCATTTAGTTTGTCAAGAAACTTTACCTAAAATGCAGCAGATTCTTGTATACTGGAACAATAAATTATTCTGTATGTCTTCGTGTTATATATGGTACTAACTTTTTTTACACATTTAATGGTTGGAGTTAATTATATTGGGTGAAGAACTCCATCCTACTTATGTTGCTACTTTTTTTTTCCTTCTAGTCTGAATTTTTATGGAGTGCCACATAACACATTGTACACATAATGGTAAAATGATTCTCTATGGCAAAATAATTCTCTATGCTAGTCTTAAAAGCACATTACATACCTGCATAGATATCACATCTCAGGAGCAAATCCTACTCCTCCCCAAGTTGCTATTTTGATTTAGGTAAATCAAAAGCTATGCAATAGAAAGGCATATACAGCACATTAATAGTGGAAAAAAAATCCAATTTAATTATTTATAATTTGTCCTTGCTCGAAATTCATCTCATTGCAAAAGCTCTTTAACACTATATAATTTATAGAAATTCTAATAAGTGTATTGCCTTTCATAACTGTTTCAGTGTGAGAACAACACTGAACTTATTGCTTTTATTTAAAAAGCGTGTAACTGTAATTCAGTCAGAGAAGAAATGCAGAATAACTAAGAATATTTTTGACAGATTTTGTTTTCAGTGAACACCCTTTGCATTTTCTTCTAAAGAATTCAATTACACAATTAGTAAAGAGAAATTACATTGCCCTCTTGCTATCTGTAGTCCTTTGCAGGAAGAGAAGATTATCTTTATTTCCTTCAAAATAATTCTGCAGTGGAGATG
Source organism: Nothoprocta pentlandii (assembly GCA_013398315.1). NCBI lineage: Eukaryota > Metazoa > Chordata > Aves > Tinamiformes > Tinamidae > Nothoprocta > Nothoprocta pentlandii. Next base: position 327,821 of record VZSG01000757.1, on the reverse strand, counting down.
GCTCTTCAGAATTCTGGAAACACCTGCTGAGCTGATGGTTGGGCAGACAAAAGGAAAAAAAAAAAATAAGCCACAAAATGTGTGGACAAACTGATGGTAAGAAGCTCTCCATTAAATTAATCTGTTCTTTTTCTTCACATACCACATCTTTATTCTTATTTAAAGCTCATTTGTAAATCTGTAAATCTTACAAGAAAGCTTATTGCTGCTCATTTGTAACAATGAGCTAAAATTATTTTCTTAGTAGGAAGGAGCCATTTGTCTAAATTTTTGAAGCACCTATTCCCTTTACTTTCTTACAACCATGAAGCTATCATCCATCAGAACTGCACTGCAAGAGCAAGGTCAGACTCAAGTGTGTCACCTCAAGTGTGATCTGAGAATCACATTAGATCATGGGAAATGTCTTTTTGCCACTCTGAAATGAGCTTATCATAATATGGGCCACAAATGCATTTTAGTAACCACTTTGATTTTACAGTCTTATTGCCATTTGTATTTCTTTGAGTGACCATATAGTGCAGAATGTTAAGTTCAAATGTCAGTGCAGCCAATGTGGGGTGCATAACCTGGAAAGCAGGGGCTAATTTGGCCTTATTGCTCAGCTTGGTTTTATTGCCTCCTTGTAGCCTATTAACAGTGAAAACATGGAAGTGTGAAAGATTATCTGCACCTGACATTGCAGTGGGTGGTTCATTCACCCACAAGAGCAACAAAGCAGCCAAGATCTAAAGCTTACCAAATAGGAGCTTCTAAAAACAATTCTTCCAAGTGCTTGATCAGAGTTCTTACACCACAAAAAGGATGACATTTCTGTTAGAGAACTGACCAGACTGCAATTCACAGAATCCTTTTTCTTGCCTTTTTGAAAGTTGGTTTGACATTTTCCCTTCTTCCAGCCATTGACTTTCTTATGGATATATTTCTGTAATTCTCTTATTAAGTGTGAAAGTTCTTATATTTCATCATAATTTCCAAAAGTCAAAAATAAAGTTGTCCTTTCCCTAAAATAAGCACTCGTTCATTAGAGAATTTCCATTTTTTGTTGTTGTTGTTTTTTTTTTCCTACGTGGACCTTTCCCATAGGTGATGCTTGATTTTCACACAATTTTTTAAAGTGAAGCAGACTGTGTCTTTGGTGTTCTTTCAGTTGAAAAATGTATATAATACATTCTTTCAGACTAACATATTCTAAAGTAAATGAAAATAACTACAATGTAGGTTTAAACAAAGCTCTTAGTCTGGCTTTCAGAAAACTCCTTAGGAAGCCAGCCATGTTTATCTGAAATTTAGTTTTTGTATTAGAGAAGTGATTAAAGAAACACTTATCTAACTAAGCAATTAAAGTGCTTGGGGCAAATCCTGCTGATAGCCCAGACATAGTGCAGAGGGACATGCTAAGAACTTAGTAGTACGTAAAATTTTTAGTAAATTTTGGAGGGCATAAAATTTACTGACTTAGAGTTTGTATAGAAAATAAAGTGGAAAACCGAAGACTATTCATATTTATTTTGATAATGTTCCCTAGAGAAAATAATTATGATACATTACATTCTTCTACTTCAGAAAAGTAGTGTAGATGATATCACGTGGAAATCATTAGTTAAACTGAAAGGGAAAAAAAGAAAGAAAAAAAAGTGAGGTATTTGTTATCAGGTACATTAAGGGAAACAAGAGTTGTTTAAAAAAACAGTGTGTTCTAAATGTTTGGAAAGATGCTAGCAGGGGAGCTTATTTTTCAAAGACTTCCACTGAGAATCAACTTGTTAAAGTTTTTCACTTGTCTTCATGTAAAATGCAAGGCTTTACTAATGGAACAGTACTTCAAGCAGTACAGATGAGCAGCATATCACACAGGAAAAGCAGGAATAAAACACACACACCAAAAAAAAAAAAAAAAAAAAAAAAAAAAAAAAAAAAAAAAACCCAGAGGTGTATCATAGAAGTGCAGCAGTTACAGAGTAATAACAAATAACTGCTTTTAAGCTGTAACCTGACTGTAAATATCTGAATAAAAGGACTACTGTTTCACAGCACTAGTAACAGCATCAGAGTAAGTGCAGAAGGGCATTAAGAAGTCATATGATGATATAATAGGATTGTCCTAAAGACTCACTGTAACTGCTGTAGTTTCTACCACCCCAAAAATTTTTACCTGAAGCTGTGCTTGCATATGTAACTATGTAAAGCTTCTGTTGAGAAGGTGAAGGGGGCAAAAAGACAACAAAAAGAATAAAAAAGTCTTGAGTTTACTAACCATGCCAGAGTGAATATTTATAAATTCTTTCTGAATATACTATGTTTGTTAAATAGACTTTTATTAATTTATTTATTTATTTATTTATTTTGAATCCAGCTCTTCATAGATTAAACATTTATCTAGTGAGGACAGGAGAGATATGTTTTAGCAGGTATCTTTTGATTGTTTGCTTGCTTCCTGTGAGTGAATATTTCTTGTCTTGCAGGTCTTCTTTTCACATAGTAGATTCTATACCCCTCCAAACAAATGTTTTGTGTTTTAACTATTTCTTTTCTATTGCTTTAAGTGTAGATAGATTTGATCTATGTATAGAATTTTACAAAATTCAGTAATTCATGTATGTTTTGATAGTATTAAAATGTGTGGTTCACATGTTCACATGTTTTAAAGACATACCATTTTCTGTTTTCATATACATAGACTTGATTTCCTATTTGTTTTCTTAGTCTCTCTGTCACCCATTCTGTCACTCTTTTTTCTCCTTTCTATACTATTTTGTTTTTTTTAAAGTTCTTTTCTATTTTATATTAAATAGTTCATTGTATTTGCAAAAGTATTATCATTCAGCATTCCAAGTCCTTTCAATTTATTTTTTGTTTCAATCTTTTAATGATTTTTCCTATAAAATGTAATTTTAATATTATTATATTAATTTTCATACACTTTTATATAGTAGATATGATTCCGCTTAGGGCAAGAGAAAATGGAATATCTTGAAATTAATTGAATATCTGAAACTAAAAACTCACTTGTCAGTTAGAAGTGCAATATGGACAGTTATGTTTAAAAAAAAATCCCTCATTTTACCTGTGAAAACAGGAAATAAATATATTATACTGCTCAAATATCTATAAATGTATTAACAAACCTAATAATTATTTTTATGTCAAAAAAAATATATAATCACTTCTTCAGCAGAGGGAAAAAAAAAGGAAAAAAAAATTAAAAAGCCTATGCTCATTGATTGTGCACGGAAAAGAATTACTTTGAAAATTAGTCAAAAATGCCTATGCAAAAAGAATTGCACTGGAAATTAGTCAACTGTACATGAGTTCAAAGATTAAATGAAAGAAAGAATGCTAAAATTTCATTATAAGATCGTGTGTAAATTTCTAAAAAGATGAGAGGTTTTTTTTCTAAAGCTATAAAATCTCAAATTCTTTTTTCTTCTCTGAATCAGCACATTTTATATTCAACTGGAGGAAAAATAAAAAAAGCATTTCTTATTTCATTCCACTGAAAGATTCTATTTTATTTTCACGTTACAAGTACAAATCTGCAACAGTAAGAGGATTTATTTGCAAAATATTTATTATTATTTTCATTAATATCCTTATGCCATTCAGAATCACAGATTAGATTTTTGGAAATAATAGTCATTGACCTAACACAGATTCCTTTGATTACATTGCCACATGAAATGGAATATAAAAAGTTCAAGCGAGACATTAAAAGCTCATGAACCCATTCCATGTCTACATTCTTCCTGTTCTCTAGTTCCTGCAAAACACGCACAATTTAACAAAAACATTTTGTAAATAGCATCACTGATAGTTCATCTTTTGCTTTCTAATGATAGACAACATTAATATTCTTCTCACTCACCTTCTATTCATTAGCTGAACATTGCCAGGGTAGCAGTTTATCTTAAGATGAGAATACACCACTGCCATATTTTAATACCACCTATTAAAACTGCATAGTTGATTCTACTGATAAATCCTGCCAAGACCAGCCTTGTCACATTTATCACACAAAATCTCAAGAATATTAATAGTTGTTAGGGAAAAAAAAAGTGATCAAGTTGGGGGTTGACTGTATATCATCCATGGTGGCATTCATATTATTTCTGCATCATTAAGCATATTTCTAATTTCAATTGCTCTTTGTTATTTAGAAAAAGTCCCAGAGTTTGTGTCCAAGTGGTTTTTCGTTTCACTAAGATTGAGCGTCATTTTGCCTTTTGTTATCCATAATGTATTGGCATCTCATGCATGAAATTATGAAGCTAAATGTACAAAAAAACTTTCTATATGCTAAATATGTTTTCCTTCTAGCATGAATTGCCCTTTCTGTACTACTTATTGTTTGGTTACTTAGTATGAAATTCTGACACTTTTGATACAGTAGAATGCATAAGTCACTAACTGTACACCCTGAGTTTTCCAAAGTAGTGTGACTTCTCTTAAGATTCACTCTGCAAATGAATCAGATTGAAAACCTCGGAAAGCTGTTTTTTTATTTTTTTTTATTTTTTTTTATTCAAAGCTATTTGCTTCAGTAAGACAATTAGATATGTATACTTAAGGAGCACTTAATACACATTCTTTTATAAATTTGTTAAAATGTTGTTCATATTATAATATATCCAAAAATTATATCTATTCAGATATTGTATCTATCCAAAGATCCAAAAGATCCAAAATCTATTTAAATACATTATTTTTTTTTCTATTTTCTTAGTTCAATTTCTGTCATCCTTTACTGTCTTAAATACATAGAAACATGAAAAAGTCTGAGTAAATGAACAACTTTTTGCTGATTTGGGATTCCCTTTTAGAGCTCTTTGTGCTTAACCAAAAACATTGTCATTTTAATTTCACACTTTCATTCTTGATTGAGGGTTTAACTTTTACTTTTATACACATTTTTTAAGCAGCAGCTTTACAAGAAAAAAAAATCTTGAGCCTTACGTGGATTTTATGCTTCTGTAAAGTGTTTAGACTTGCTTTGACCTAACTGCTTTTCAAGTCAAGATTTTTTGGGGGGATTGAAATAAAATTGTGTTAGAAAGGCGATCTTCATATTTCTACCTCAGATTGCACAAAGTAAACTCTGCAACATGCTTTTGATCTCTAATGACACCAAGTGCGATTTGATGAATACACTGAAATAAAGCTACAGAGTTCAGTGGTGTTTGAATACTTAATCGCCCCAAGATTACCTTAAATGTATAATCAATGTATGAGTTAGAATTAAGAGGATTAGGTAGAAACTTCTTTTCATCAGATTAAAAAAAAATAAAAATAAAAAACCCCATGTCATTAAAAACCTCAGTTACTGCAGAACACTAAAGCTACCAGAGTCTCATCCTGAACTGTGACTTTGTGTGTGGGGGCTGGTAGTATAACTGCCATCCTTTGTTGGCATATGGCCAGAAGTTTCTTATGTATTCATCTCAGTCCTCAGAGTTTCTTGATCTGGGAAGGAAAGATAGAATTTGTCTCTCAAGAAAATGTAATTATACTGCCTCTGTCTTTTCAAGAACAGCTGACAGGCAGGAGCTAACCAGTTTGTACAGAAGGTCTGGTAGTTTATTTATTAACTTTTCCTCCTAAATTTCCCGAGAGTGGATTTGAGTTCCAGCAGGATTAGAAGTGAGACATGATGGTTCCATGTCTATGCTTCTGAATAAAAGAGAGAGGATAAGCCTGGTGGCCTAGTGGCAAGTGGAACTCACTGCTGTGAGTCGACCATCTATGTAGGACTAGCCCTCTCCAAGTCAAAGTTCGCCTCAGATAGAGGTAACTGGAACACGAAACTACTTGCAACAGTACAAAACAGGGCAAAAGTGTGAGCTTCCAGTTAAGCAATGCCACATTAGTATCCGAAGCCTGAAATCACCTGTTGGTTCTCTTGCTTTTCTGTATGAAATCTACCCATATTAGCATTTCCTACCTTTTCTATAGCAAATCTGCCAGGCTATAGAATATAATTTGAGATCATTTAGGACAAAAAGAGAAACATATCCTAAGTATTTGAACATATATTTTTTCTTACTTTTTAGACTACTCCTTCTGCAGAGGAAGTCTCTGCTTAAAGGAATGTTTAAGGATAGGATATTACAGACAACTGAATGAAAAATAGAAACAGCTCTGAGATGAAGGCCTACTATCTTGTGCATGCTTCAGAGTACAATATACGTAATAGGAGTCTTGGACACATAATGACATACAGACTGTCATTTGTACATTAACTTTTTTTATCACATTCTGCTAGAGAAATTAAGTCCAATTTTGGAAAACAAAGAAATTCCTTCTCTAGAATTATACAACCCACAGCTGTCTTCAAATAACTGGCAACATTACATGTCCTGCATCTCTTAATGATAAATGACTGAAACTGAAGATAAAGCCTAGCTAGTACTAGAACTAGCTTGAACTTCATATGACACCTTGTACCGTGCCCCCTCCTAAGGTGGCTTAGAAAATGTATGCTTGAGAAGGTTATGGACTATGAAGCACAGATATTTACTGCTAAGTAAAGTCTTCCTGTATTTTTATCTTGATCGGAATAAACTAAAGGAAAGCAAAGTTTTATTTCAATTTAAGGGGACATTAAATTAAAAAATAATTTTAATTTAATTTAAATTTAAGATCCTTTTCAATGAAAATAAAATGTAAATAAAGTCTTACTGACTAGTCTAATTTTAAGGCTTGTTTGTTTCAACCATCTACTGCAGAAAGAAAAACAATTAAACCTTTTGCAATTTTATTAATTTGATACCTTTTAACACATCTTCCAGAAAAATCCAGTCTGCCATACTTTATTATTTTAGATTATTTTCACACACGTAAATATTTTCATGCTCAAGTTAAATGAGCAGTATGTTTCAAAAATAGCAAAAAAATGTAATTATTGCAATATTCTATCTTCTCTCTATTACATATATATAAATCTACACCACATATACTTAGATCTAGATCTAAGATCTATGATCTTAGTGCATATAATAGTAGGTTGAAAACAAAAATAAGGATTAGTTATGCCCAAATCTAAGGCATTTAATTACCATAGTGAATCTAAGGCATTTAATTACCATGGTGCTTGTTCTCAGCCAAGTACTGTATACATTTATATGTATATGTATACATATATATATATACATACTGTATATCACTGTATGATACACCTTTTAAGGCTTTTAAGGCTGCCCAGGGAGGTTGTGGAGTCTCCTTCTCTGGAGGTCTTCAAAACCCACCTGGATGCCACCCTGTGCCACATGCTCT
>VZSG01000757.1:298770-319647 GCA_013398315.1 Nothoprocta pentlandii | reverse complement strand
TAGGTGTGCCTGCTTGAGCAGGAAGGTTGGCCTAGATGATCTCTAGAGGTCCCTTCCAACCTTGAATATTCTGTCATTCTGTAAACATACTGATCCAACTAAGGATGAGGGTTATGGCTAAGACTGGGGGATCAGGAAGGAAAGGGAGTTGAGGATTTCCATTTATTAATGGATGTTCAGGTGTTGGTGACATTACCATGGAAAACAAGAATTACAAATGGAGAAAATAAATGTTGAACTCAATATTTATTCTTGATTTTTCACTAGAAAGACTAAGTCCACAGTTAAGACTGAGGTGGTTTTGTTGATGATTGATATTTACCTTCATTGCAGACTTCATCCAGATTTTTTAAGATGGTGTGTTTAAAACAGGATTTGTAAAATGCTTATTTAAAATGTTTAATTATTGGTGTAATTATGAGTATGCTTTGAGACTGCAACTGTTAGAACTACTCTCCTACAATCATTTTTATTTTAAGTATCTTCACCAGATCTTCTTTAGGTAGAGTTGCAATTCAATTCTTTATAAGAATTTAGTTAAAAATTGTGATTTATTGCATTACACTCAAGTGCAATGCTTCCCTTTCTACAAAATAACAACAACAACAAAAAAAAATAGATTTCTAGGATCAGTCTGTCTCTTCATAAAACAGCTTTATGAACCTTAAAAGTGCTTAATTCTTTCAATGGACTGCAAAGTAATTCTCGTATGACTAACTTAGCTGTGCAGAAATGCAATCTAGGTGTGTAAATACATATCAAGTTTTTGGAAATCATTTATTAGGAAAACTTTTTTATATAAGCATAAGCTACAGGATTGTCTAGGGAAGATATTGTGCAATATGTGTCCTCAGAGAACTTTTTAAGTACATTAGGCAAAACATGTATAAGAAATGATCCACATTTCGTGATGCCTTAGAAATGTGAAATAGGCCTTTTATTTTTTAAATTTATGTAATAGAGCTTAAGAACCATGCAATTCATTAAAATCAACATAATGAATACCCTGTCAGAGGAAAACAGTGTAAAATGGTTTTACATAGTATAGCTTCCAAGGCAAAAACAAATGATTCATAAGAAACAGAAAAAAATACTATCAAGAGGAAAAAAAAAATCACACTTTCTAGGCTAAATGGAGTTCACTCATTTTTCAGATGGTTGAGAATATATGGTGCAGAATCACATGGTAATGGGTTGTGTTTAGTCATTTCAGTTAAAATAAGAATTGGAAGCAATAGTAAAAACCCATAGCAAACAATGCATAATGCAAAACATAATAGCCTGAAAAAAAAAGATGTCTAGAACTTTAGTACGGAAGAATATAAAATTCACAAGAAATTGAAAGCACTCTGAAACAAAAATTAAATTCACTTCAATGTCATGGATTTGAAATTCTAGAAGGAAAGGGTGGCTCTGAGACACCTTAGAAGCTTATGAACTTGTAAGTTCATAACTTCTAAGTTCATAAACTTCTAAGGTGTCTCAGGTGAGAAGTTTATCTCACTTGATGACACTTGTTCAATTGATGTTTCAATTACTTTGGCCCTGATTCCCAAGCTGCATTTTACAGTGACCTTATTAATCTATTTCCAGACTAAATGTTTGATCAAAAAAAATTACACAGACTTCCACCTTATTTGTTTATCAATACAATTGTGTACTGTAGCCTTAATAAAAGGGAAGCACTATGTTACCTTTCCCTACTGTAGCGGGGGAAATGGGGGAGGTTGGAGGGTTGCCTCCAACCAACACCACCCCAACACCACCTCCAGCATGGCTAAACCTTGTGAATAAATACTCACTATGCATTTTGACCAAATATTCATTTATCAGTATTCCTTTTATGATTTCTGGTGTTGCTCTTACATATATATCAATATTTAAAAGAAATCTAAATGCCAAATTTATACACTGTCACCTGTATTTGTGTGAAGTGTTTTCAGGAAAAATATTTTTAACATAGAAATGGTTAAAAAAGTCAATACATAAATTATATTCAACTTTAGTGTATGTGAAAGAAAAAAAATCAATGATCATAAAATGAATTCAAGCAAAATGAAACTTAATTGTTTTCATTACTAAAGTGTAGAGTACCATTTCCATTGACCGCGTTCCTTCATAATAATAGAATGAAATGAATAAAACAATAAGTAAGGTATGAAAATACATTTAAAGTATCTAAGACCATGCAATGAACTATTAGCTATGCGTTCATACTGTGCTATTAAGTAGATCTGGGATGACTACTTTCATGATATTGTAAAGCAATAACCTATTCATAAGTGAACTCAACAGCTTCCAACTAAACATGAAATGCATGTATTTAGTAGATATCAATGTGAATAATAATTCCATCTAGAAAGTATTTTTTATTCTGTACCATAACTTTAAAGTATGAAGTAAAGATTGAATATTTCTGAATAAAAATACTGAAGAAACAATAATCCATTTTAATTATTTAAATCTAGGGAAGATAGTAATTTTGATAATCTTTGTGAAAAAAAAAAGAGTAAAAAGATTTTTTTTCTTCTGCCATTTCTACTATTTAAGTTCTTATTGTTCTTCACAATTAGCTAAAGAAGATTCATGGGCACATACAATTTTTTATTTTGTTCTTTTTTTTTTTTTAACTATGCTCTTTTTATGTTAATAATGTTGGATTTTATTGGCTATGTCTGAAATGGGGGTCAGAGGAATATTTCCCTTTTTGCATCTTCAGAGATTCAACCTACCGGAATTCTGCCCACATTTTTTTGATGAATGCAGATGTGCACTGTGTTCTGTTTTACCTTGGAGAGTACTGCAGGTATATGATAAATGCTCATGATATTCATTGGTCTAAACAAGGCCCTTCAAGGAACTCACCTGATCCCCTTTATAGATGATGATATTCTTATTCAAAATGACCAGCTTGGGCAGCTGAGGTGATTACAATAAACCCTGTGACCTTGTCCAAAGTGACACAGGTAATAGAAAACAAAACTTATTGAAGTAACTGAAATATTTCAGTGATCTATTTTGCAAAATAATTTTTTTTCTAGCTCTTCACTGGAAGAAATAAATTGCAGATTTTTTTTCTGTAAATAAATATTGTAAATCTCAGATCTAAAAACTTTTAAAAATGTAAAATATCTTTGTAGATATTTATTTGTGATCCATACCCCAAGAGTTTCTCATAACTGTTAGAGATATGGAGCTCATTTTGTTTATAAATATTAAGTTTTAAGAGAGGAATTCTCTTGGGAAATTCATCTTTTGGGGAATGGGGGGACCTGATCAGTGTGTATAGATACCTCAGGGGAGGCAGTGAGGAGGAGGGGGCCGGCCTCTTTTCAGTGGTGGACAGTGATAGGGCTAGAGGAAATGGCCACAAGCTGAGGCACCAAAAGTTCCACAAGAACTTGAGAAAACACTTTTTGACAGTGAGGGTGACAGAGCCCTGGAACAGGCTGCCCAGAGAGGTTGTGGAGTCTCCTTCTTTAGAGATCTTTAAAAGCCGCTTGGACGCAGCCCTGTTCCATGTGCTCTAGGTGACCCTGCGTGAGCAGGGGGGTTGGACTAGATGACCTCTGAGGTCCCTTCCAACCTTAAGCATTCTGTGTTTCTATGATTCTTTTTCTATCTGTCCTTTTGTAATTTCACCTTATCAGGTAGCTAGAAAGCCAAACATTTTTTTTTTGTTCATCACACTAATCGATCCTGAATTAATTTTTGTCCAGCATTGCAACTTCTTTTAGGGGAATGGAAAGTTGTCCCCTCCTACTTACACTTCAAAGATGAAGTACTCCTATGAGAAGAAAAAGCTATACTACATCTCTCAGGCTGAAGAATTAAATGAGGTTCTGGATCTGGATGTGTTTTAACTGCATAGCTGGGCAGTAATTTTTGTGGGCCACATTTGAATGAATACATGAATGTTTTTCTTCTTTCTATACCTTTTTGACACACCTCAGCACACTACTTAATTGAGGAATAGGGGTAGACAAATATCTAATTTTATGGGTAATGAACAAAGTAAGAGAGATCTGTGATACATAGCTTAATTGTTAATATCTTGTCTCTGGGAACTGGTGGCCATGAGCAATTCTGCTCAGAGTGCCTGAAGAAAGTCAGAAAGAATTGTGTCTCCTGTAGAAATCCAGCAGCTGTCTTATTAGTAAAGGTTACTGTAGGTCTCATGGGGTTATTTTTTCATTCTAGAATAGTAACAAATTAAGTGCATGTATTTCCATACATACTGTTATTTCTTATAAATGTCTTGCTAATGAAAATGTATAGAGAAGATGGAATATTTCTTTTTCTTCTGCATTTCCAGATAGATGACCTTTCAATAAAAAAAAAAAAAAGCAAAACATAATATATTTATTTATTTTGATGAGTAACTTAAAACAGCTTTGCTAAGAAAATCACTGTGTTACCTGAGCATATTCATATGCAGATATTGTATTACTGAATAATACAATTTTACCTAGATATTGAAAGGAAGGCTACATTTATATGATCAACAGCTGTTTTGTCACTTTCCCTCTAGCATTACAGAAACATTATTATTTTGGTCAATAATTTAACTGACCAAACAACTGTCCTTGTTGACAAGGACAGAAAAGGAACATTTCTTCCTGTCACATAAAACATTCTCATTTTATTAGCTGTCAGCAGCTCCTTAAAACCACATCAAACACAACTGACAGAGCAGAGTGGTTCTGTACTGCTAAGTGAATAAGCAAAAGATTTTTTTTCATCATAGATTTCATGAAGTGTTCTTATTTATTTTGTGAATAACAAATTTTCTTCAAAGAAAGATAATTTCTTTTAGAATTTAATTTCATGTCAGAAAAATGTTAAAATAATTTTATTGTCATTATTGTTAATATGCTAATTAGAATTACTTTTTTCATTTTATTAATATTAGCTTTTTGGCTACTTTGACAACGTATTGAAAATAATTGATAATTTTTTAAAAAGTAAATAATAGCATGATATAAGTCTACCTAAGAAGAGAACTAAAGTCATATTTTAAACACAAACATTTTATATTCATCTGCTCAATAAGATCAATATTGTTACAGGACCCTTCTGAATTAGTAACTTAGAGATGAAAGCATTATTAGACTCTCTCATCTTTTATCTCTTACTAGCAGTGTGGTCTTTACATCTTCAAAAAATATGCTGCAACTCTTCAGTTTTTAGAATCTTTGCAACTGCTTGGTTTCGCTGAATTCTCAGTTATCAATGGTAATAAAACATCAAAATACCAATTTACTGTATTCCAGATTCTCTACAGGTAAAGGGCTAAAAGACTTAGAGGCCAAGATATGTTTATATTCATTTTGAGAAGACTAAATGCCTGATGGAAAAAATAAATGGCTCTTTGGAAAAAAAAATCCGAGAAAGAGGGGCAAAAAAGGCAACATAGGTCTAGTTTAAAGAACATTTAAGCTTCTAGAGTTCAGCAAAGACAATTTAAGAGGATTCTGTAGGGACTTGAAGCAGTTGGCATTTGGAAACTAGGCTTGAGTAGAAAATGGGAATACAACACAGCGAAAAATAGTTCTATGAAAAATATATTCTATATCCTAAATGTATGCTAAAAGAGATACAAGTAAATCACTGTAGAAGGAATTACAATATACTATTTTAAGTAATTTTCTTAGTAACTCTCCCCTATGATTTTTCTAGCAATAAAAGAGTCTCCAGGGCTGTGTTTTGCTCTTCTGGGCTTTGATACTATGGCAAATTTTAAATCCAATAAAGGAACTAGGTCCTCAGACATGCATTAGAAAATCTCTCTGTACCTTAGGAAGTAGCATCTGCAATGTGATAGTAAGTTGTGATAACTCCAAAGGAGTGACAGACAACAATGCTTATTTATAAAAAGCAAGCCACTTTTTATAAGCAAGCCACTAAAAGAAGATATTTCCAGGACATCAGCCTCCTGCTTCTTGCATGTAACTATTAAGATAAGCAGTCATATTTGTTTGTTTGTTCTATGTCTGTCTCTTTCAGATTTTGTGTTCTTTTTGTGGACTATATCTCAGCTTCATTAGAACACTGGAAAGTCTTGATATTTCATGCTCCATGAAGAAATTTTTTTAGGAAGGAGCTTCCAATGAAAAGGAATCCTGGGTTACATTTTGTCCTTAAAGACAAAGAAAGTTACAAAGCAAGTCTCAAAGTCCAATACTCTCTTTTAGATATTCCGCACATGGAATTTTGAGTATCAGATTAACTCATTTGAAGTCATTTGACACTGTACAGGTTTTTGATTTAGCAAAATGATACATCAATGTTGTTAAATTACAATACAAATTGTACTTGACAGAGTATAGCAATTATAATATACAGCTGAGTCACGATGCAAATGTGTTTCTCATCACTGGTGTTTATATTATGTTCACCATCATGGAGGTGGGCATATACCTAGTGTCTGACAGTCCTGAAGACTACCCTGGGAATCTCCTGCTTTGCCTAGATCAACCCACAGGCATAATGTATGTTCTCAGCTGTGCTGATTAGCATCCTGAGTGAAAGACCTGTCCATCCCAGAACATCCTTCCTGCCACATAACTAGCCAAATTGTACATAGATGAGACACCTGCAAAACTTAGTTAAGGTAGCTAGGAGATGCGTTAGAGACTCTTATCACTATCCAGACAGCAACTGACAATCTATCTAAGATTGAAAAAATCAAAAAAACAATCCTTTTTTACAGTTTGTCCTCAGACAGTCATACCTGTGCAACACTATATGGACTATGATTTCATAGTTTATTTCTAGTTGTCTGGTTACCTTTCCTTGAAACTTAGCCTGACTGTTATCTGGACTTAACACACATGTGGTTTTGGTATTTCTTCAGCCCTATTAAGCTTTCAAAGCCTTGCCTCATAACAAGCCTTTGACAGAATATAAAGAAACCTTCCAATATCCTCTCTCCATGATACTTATTCATTATGTTGTGGGGCAGCTAACTACTGTCATAATATCATTGTGCTTTATTTTACAAACCTTCAGTAATACTGCCATGATTCATATTTAACGTAGCTCATAAAATGTCTATTCTCTTTTGTGGGAGCAAGAACCACATAATTACTCACTTTAAATTAATGGAACAATATACTTGAATGTAAGTGTATTGAATATACACAAGGTTATCAAGTTATCAAAATATAACATATTCTGAGACTTAAACTTCTGTTCTTTGCAAAATTTTAGGAAAGAACTTACACTAAGAGGTTATTATGCTGGCCAAAATACACTGGATAACTTTTATAACTGTAGAAAGTGTGTCCTTTGGCTGCTTCCATAGTTCATAATTGTCAGTTGTCTCTCTAAATGATGTTCAAAATGTGTAAAATTTTGGCCAGGAAATTTGGCTTAATTTTCTTCCTTTTTGCCCTGATAACAAAATATTTAACAGGGTGATATGGAAGACATTTGAAGAAGCAGCAACCATACTTACAGTATCAATAATTTTAAAAATCACCAACTGTGACTTTGATTATCATTTTTTTAACAAAGAACCTAAAATGTCAGCTGAAGTCTCTCTAATTTGTAATTGTGGGAACTGAATTAATAAATGAACCCAAAAAACTAATATTTTGATGTTAAGATCTTAACAACCACCTACTCATACCCTCCCATAGTGAAAGAAAAGAGTGGGAATGGCATTTAATCATCAAATCAAGCATTAATTAGAATCTTTGAAAATGTCAGAGCAATGTAAGTATGGTACTTAGGATAAGCACAGCGACAGAAAAGATGTATTCCTGTTTTTATAATAATAAAATGACCTTTATTTATGAAGATAATCATTTGTATGCTGATGTAATTGAAGGTCTATAACAGAATAAATTATTTTCTGCTTGTTTAGAATAAAACAATAAGAAAAACAATTCCACAATTCATCCTGTCTTACAATAGTATCTTAATTTTATATATAGGGGTTTTTGCCCTTTCAAGGAATCTGTATATCTTTGTTAAATATGGAAAGAAACTAAGACAGTTAAGATTAGAGTCTTAGTACTTAGAACAGATTCCATTTGCTTTTCTACAAGGCTATTTTTTTCTTCTACTGTATGAAGTGCCCTGTGGACAAAGTTCTTTAATGCAAGGTTTCTGTTACATTGCACAACACCTTCACTTGAACATTAGGTCTGACTAGAGGAATCACAGAATCACAGAATCAACATATATGGTTGTGACTGGTTAGCAACTAAGAGAAAATTATTTCTTAAGGACTAATTGTAACTACTTCACAGAATCACAGAACGGTTAAGACTGGAAGGGACCTATAGAGGTCAAACATGGACACGTAGAGCATGTGGCACAGGGTCACATCAAAGTGGGTTTTGAAGATCTCCAGAGAAGGAGACTCCACAATGTGGAGGTTGAAGACTGAGTGCTTCATACTCAAATACAAATGACAATAAAGGCTGAGGTTGTTTTGTCCCCTGCATGAGGTCATTTGGTGACCTCTGAAATTTCATAGAGTATCCCACTGTGAAGAAAAACACACAACTTGCCATAGATTCTTAGTCCTCAGGCACTCAGGCACTACAAAACCTGTCATCCCTTGTGCCAGCTGCTGACACTGGGACTCTCATCCCACTTTCACCCCAGCACCCTCTTGACCTTCTGTCAACATTCTTCCTAATGCAGCCCAGGATAACACTGGCCTTCTTGTCCACAAGAGAACAATGCTTGCTCCTGATTAACTTGTCCGCAGATATGTCCCAAGGGAGACATAACTGTCCCAGATATGTCCCAGATGTGGGATGTTAACAGAAAGTTTCTTTCTATTAGAAAGGAACTAGAAAGTTTCTAATAGAAAGTAAGTTTCCTCAGAAATGCCCTATATCAGTTTACCAGAGGCAGGGCAGAACTCTGTTTTATCCTGTTAGCTGGAACACCAGACCAACAGCTCCTGGAGGGACAGTGTCTTTGATATCATGCTTCTGAGTGTGCACCATTAACAAGGCAGGATGAAATAGAAATTCAAGGTGTAAATCCAGCTCCTCTCCATTTATTTCAGTGCTGTACTTTTTTTTTTCCTTTTATTTATTTATTTTTAGCCTAAACTTCAGTGCAGAAGTG
Source organism: Nothoprocta pentlandii (assembly GCA_013398315.1). Taxonomy (NCBI): domain Eukaryota; kingdom Metazoa; phylum Chordata; class Aves; order Tinamiformes; family Tinamidae; genus Nothoprocta; species Nothoprocta pentlandii. The sequence goes on along the minus strand of VZSG01000757.1, from coordinate 310,554 downwards.
TTTAAAATGACAACCACTGAGGCACCCATACTGTGCCTTTGTTGAATCTTCAAATTGCTTCTGTAAAGAAATAAAGTCTAAGAAGCCTTGCCAGAATACATTTCCCAGGCTAGGGACACAGCTTGGAGCTCATCTCAAGAGTTCTTAAATAATACCATATATTCTGTGTACAGGATGATGATGCAGCTTTTTAACTCCGTCAAGAAAAACATTCTGGACTGTACAGGATGCCAAGATTCTTGTGAAACACATACTTAATAAAAGCTTTCTCAATTTTGTTGCTGTCATAAGCAAAATTCATCAACTCATCATTCACAAATGTACTTTTACTTATTAAGGAGGAAATAAATGGTTATCTCTAGGTCTTTCAGGTATATCCACAACAAATTTAATATAGCGATATCTACAGAGCAAATTCTGATACAAGAATTGCCAACAGCTGTTAACACCACAAGACTTTCTCAGACATTACAAAAAGCTAGCAGTCAGCATTTTCCAAAACACTTTACAAAATAAGTTTTTTTCACAGTTGCTAGCACCTGCCAGAAAAATGGAAATGGGTTGCTTCTACTCTATGCCCAAAGTTGTAAAGGGAAGCTGTTAAAATTTTTATTAGGTATCCTTCTCTCACATACTTTCTGCATCTGTCAGGGGTGTCTGGTTTCCATTGCCAACTGGTGTTGTTTCTGACAAAAGAGCGCTGCTCTATCATGATCTTTTTAGGCTCATCACTGTCTGGATTTATTCTGTAGTCCAACACAAGATCCCTCAGTGCCTCAAAATTGATCTTTTGTCTGTTTGTTGCATTTAGAGTAATGTCTTTAACCTTTAAAAACACTTGGCTTCAGACTGCAAACAGCTGTAGAAATTGGGACCTGATGACGCAAATTCAGTAATGTGCTCATCTGGCAGCAACTCATTGTCACCTAAGGAGCTGGAGTTGCAGTCCCCAGACACACGATTATCACAGAGCCTGTCATGATGAAGGCAGTAGTCTTGCAGGGTCTCTAACAGATTGCAAAGGTCAAGATGTGAAGAGACAAGCTACAAAAATGTTAGTGTTGTGCTGCAGTCACACATGCCTTAGTGTGCTTCTCTGAGACAGTAGCAACATCCTCACTGTCGAGAATCTGAGGTGGACACTGCATATGCTGCAGAATGAAGTAATCATATATTTTGACTCGTCTAAAGAAAGAACATGCATCCAGAGCACCACTTCTCCCCACTGAAACCTAGCCTCAGAGGTGCCCTGAGTATGAAGAAAACACAATGAGTTTGCAGCCTGTCTGCCATCCCTCCATGCAGGCTATTCCTTGGTTTCCCAATGCAGCTTTCCGTCAGGGGATCCATCAATTGTGGTGAAAATATCATAGAGGTAGGGAGGCAACCCCCAGCATCATGGAAGGGCAGGGTGTCCCAGGCATTTCTAAGACTTCATCCCAAATACTGAATTCAAAGAGATGGGCCCCCCTCTACAGCCCAATGGGGTTTGCAGAAGTCCTATATGCTCATGCTAGAGGCAGCATCACCTTTGTTTGAGCTAGGGTAAACAATGATGTTTCCCCTGATGATTAAATTCAATGAGATCACAAAACAGGGCTAATTGGTTTTCCCCAGAAGGTTTCCTTTTCCTTTAATTTGATAACACTACCAGTCTATGGACAATTTGTCAAAGTATATTTTATAAATAATTTGTTCATCTTGTGGACCATCTGTTCACAGACAACCTGGTCATCTTTCGACCATCCATGAAGGTGTATTTTTTCCTGAGATGTAGATTACCATTCTTTTAAGATATGATATTTTATTCATGTTTTTGCAAGTGTGGTTCCAGATAGCTTTAATGGATCACAAATACATTCTTACTTTAGGGTTCCCAGACTTTTCAAAGTCCTTGGAAATTCAAGTTATTGAGCAAAAATATATAAACAAATAAATGCACACGCACATATGTGTATCCCTACATAGTATCTGTCTAAGCTGTTTCTTTTTAATTTTTTCACATGATCTAATGTGATTCTATCTAATGATTGAATACCTAATATCTATCTCTAATGATATCTGATTATTACAAAGTTAATGGACAAAATGAAACTTTTTATTTAATTTTCTTTGGTCCTCTTCAGACTGTTATTATTAGCATTATTACCGTGTTTCTAAGATGCCAGGACTTTGGGTATAAAGATTTTCTAGGAAAAATCCTGGGGTGCTAAGTCACACAAAATTCAAATTATTTACCCTGAAATAACAAGATGCTTCAGCAATCTCATCAGAATGGAGAAGTATGACTTTAGAGTCAACATATTTTGAACTTAAAAACTGAGATGACTGAGTACTTTATCTAAGGTAGCTATTAAAATAGAAAGTTTTTAAACCTTATAAATCATTTCAATAATAAATCTTAATTTAGTGAAAATTTTGTAGAGAAAGAGAGAGTAATTTGTAATATCAAGGTTACAGTCAGAAATTTAGTAACATGCAAGCTTTACTTTGCAATTTAAACACTAAATACTAAATTAAAATAGGACTTCATAATTTGTAATCTCATTGAAAAACCTAGAAAATATTATTTACTGCTATGGCAAATGGTAACTTGTCATAAAGCCTACCACTTGAAAGGGTAACTTATCATAAAGCAGGAAGCACATTTAAGACAGAAAGTAAGTATCTAAGCCAGCATGATGGGATTGTGCCCCTGCTACATGCACCAGTCAATAAGTAGAAATTAAATGTTTTTCCTTTCTTAGTGAAATATTTCAAAACCATGTGGACTTACTCCTACTGAAACATATCATAACAAAAATTGATTTGGTTTGACTGAGAGTAAATCTGGGCATTGCTGAGTGCTAATCAAAATCTGAATTTAAGATACAAGTCTAGTAATACCATCATCCTCTCAATTCTTACTCTTCCAATGCACACAACAAAAATTGTAGCAGCTGACTTATGAGCATTACAGTCTCTCTAGTCCACTCATTGGTCCTCTCAAAGAAGACATGAATTGCTATAGAGTTCTTCTGTTCTAAAATTATGTAAGATTATCTCAGTTTTTAACTTTGGAATTTGTGATTTAATTAGGATTATAGTAACGAAAAAATGTTTTGTTCTTTTCTTCTCTTATTCATTATTATTATTATTCATAACATACTTTAAAAATGCATAGTAAAATCATATTTATATATTTAACCTGACAAAAATCAGCAAAAATCCACTAAAAAAAAGAGAAAAAAACAACTTCTGTTAAATTACATAAACAAAGTTCATTACAAATTTGCAAATTAATATGCAAAAAAACTCTATTTTATGGTTGAATTTTTTTTTTATTATAAACCTACAATACTGTCAAAGATAAAGCCTTTATTTTTCCAGACACTACCCTTAAACAGGAAAATAGAAACTCTATTTTATCAAACAGCACAATAGAAGTAGACTAGGCATAAAGATCACATATAAAATGCTGTGATTTGTATTTTTTGTAATACGTCCAAGGAAAAGAAATTTTAAGATTCTTCCCCCATGTCACCTGAAAAGGCAGTTTTAGAGTAACGATGAAGACCATGACAGTCCCATCTTGATACATTTATCATAAAGGAATAATACTTCTGCGACTGTCTTTAATCAGTATGATCATATGAAAATGAAAGTTTAATATTAGTCTAAATTGACTTTAATCAGTTAGTTAATTAGTTTTTAATGGTGATCCAAAATGCTGTTTACAAGTTTTATCAGTTGTGTCCAGAAATTGAAGCTTTTAATCATTTTAATCAACATTTTAATCAAAACTTTCTTAGAAATGCAGATAATATCTTGCTCCAGCTTAAAAATAATAATAATGATAATGATAATACATATAATACAGCAGCAGTAAAACATTTTCTATAGATAAAAAAAAGAAAATATTTTTAAAAGATGATATTTAAAAATGTTTAATCAGAACATAAAAAAGTAGTGCCAGAGAAGCTATGACAGACTTTTTTATCTCAGAATTTCTTCATTTTATGTTACAGCGGCTTCCTTAAATCTCAACACGTATTTGGTAATAGGCAACATTTAGTGACATGCATTATAGTTATCATCAATTTCCTTTATCTTCAAGACACAAAATTGCATGAATGACTGCACATATAAAGGTCAGGAGGCAAAGCTGATGAACTCTTTTTATCCTTACTGTAGCCCACAGCTGAACAAACCTAGAGTATTTTAATATCCAGCACCCTGGAGAAATAAAAAGCTGCCATATTTCTGAAGTATAATGTGTAAGAGAGTAATTTACTCTTTCCTCATGAGTTTAATCAGTAGAAATACTGAAGAACATTATACTCCAGTCTTTTAAGAGTCAGAAACTCACACAAATGTCTAGTTAATGAAGAGGTAAAATTTTGAAAATGAAAATAAATATAGACCTATTTTCTCAGCTTTGGTATATGTTCATATAAGGGGGAAATTCAGACACAATAGTAGTCTAAGAATATTTAAATTTTGTTTTTAAATAGAGGTTATTTAAGCTGAGGACACTCAAAATCTTATTCTGTTTCTTATATCAACTTCATTATGAAATTGTAAAATGCGGTAATCAGGATCTTGGAAATGGAGCAGACTAAATTCCCCACATAACAAGTGTTTTCCTAGATTTTGTGCTTAAAAATAAACATTTTCTTCAAATAAACAGACAGCCTATCTTCAAAAGGTAACAAATTCCTAAGGTATTTGTGATATCTAAAAAGATCCACTGAAAAAATGGAAGGTCTAGGAAAACATAATATCTCATATAAAGAATGACCTGATCCCAACAGAGCGTAAGTCCTGAAAATGAAGTAGCTGAGAAGAGGGAGGCAAAGGTAAACTCAGCTTCCAATGTGCCCCCAGACAAAGTCTAAAAAATAAGCACAACGAACGAGGGTCCATACCACAGTCTGAAGTCGAGATACTCAGGGTGGTTAGCCCTTTTTCTTCTCAAAAAACAAAGTGGTATCAATCATCAATACTTTGGTTCCTGTGGACCCTAAATTGTGGCCTAGTACAGCTGTGTCCAGAAAGAACCTTTACAAGTTCAGCACTAACAGATAAGCAACATGGACTTCCCAGTGATTAATTCTGTATCTTGTCTCTGTTAAGTTTTCTAGTGTAATCATAACCCCTGTATATAAAACTCTTGTTAAATACACTAGAAGAACCAGGCATTGGCTGGTGCTGTTGAGTCCAAGTGGCATAGGTGGTTAAAATTCACCCTGCTTCAGGCTGGTCTACTCTGAAAAGAATTTGTCTGATAATGAGTTAACAGGACAGACCCAGAAGTAAGGAATGAACTCAGTGTTCATGAAACATCTATACATACAATCAATATGATACATCAGCAGTCTAAACTAACACGAAGTTTCAAGGACAAAAATGGCCCTGCTTATTATCTGCAAGACATCATTTGATCACTAGAAAACAAATTGATGACAGGAAATGGTAAGGGATACTCAGAGGACTAACACTAATAACTACCAAAACAAACAAACAACAAACAAACAAACACACACAGCCAAATATCTCAAAAATTCTAATAGCTTTTTAATGTATAAAATCGGAAAACACTGGGAATTAGGTCTCTAGGTTTGTTTCTGAGGCAATATATATGGCAGGAAGGGAAAAACTCATTTCACTTCTAAATTCAGGATTAAGAAAACCAAAATTAAGAACACACTGAAATTTTGAAAACTTAATACTTTTCATTTTATCAAAAATAGAAAAAATCAATTGTTTTTAGATAAATCTGAACAAAATGTTTGTCTTTGTTTTTGTACTTATAGCCACAGACTCCTACACTGAGAGATTATGATTAGAGTTCTTTTGTTTACCTCTTTTTTTTTTTTTTGGAATTGCTTACAGATACAGTGGTATAAATTTTAGTATGTGTTTCCTCCTTTCACTTTCCAAAAGTAATTGTATAAAATTTGCAAATGTTTTCTAGGAGATAGATGATGAAAAAGGAAAGACAGATGACAATATTTCAATATATCTGAATCTTTTACCAGCATAAATTGACCAATGTGTTTGATCAAAAAATACTTTCATAAAAATTGGGGCTGATTTTTAAGTAATTAAATAATTAATACTTAATAGGAAGAAAAAAAACATGATACATAGCAGTTATGGAAAAACAATGTCTGCTACTTTATGCTTTATTTTATGTACAAAACACATATTTGTAATCATGTGCATTTTCCCACGCAGAATGGAAATGTCCACAAACATAATTCTAACACAAAATTAACACACTTAGTGTGACAAAATATGAATCAGAAGCTCTAAGAAATTCAACTTTTTTTTCCAGTACTGATGAGAACTGTCTGAACTGTAGACACATCAAATATGCTTAGAATATATATGAGTTATAAGTCATTATAGTCCCCTTTTTACTCATGCAATCAGAAGACAATCACTCATGCTGCTCTTTTCTTAATAACAGCTACAGCTTCAGTAATCAGCTCTTCTTTATGTTAGTTCCTTCAAAAGAGACCCAAGGCAAGACAAGATGAGCATCACACATCTTGGAGCATTAGTAACTTTGCCAAAAAACACCACCTCTCAGGCCATACCTGCAAAAGGATGCTTGGTGGGGTAATTTGCCTGCTCTGAGTGCGTAATAACATGGAAAAATAAAATAAAAGTGAGGAGCAACTTGACTGCATTGAATTGAAGTGCATATTCAGGACTGTATACTGTAACAGTATCACAAAGTACAGGTTGCATGTCATGATGATAGTCCTAAGAGCAAAGAGTATTTTGAGTGGGTCTGAGAACCCAGGAGAGTAAGATATTAATTCTTTTTTGTTGGATATGGCCATGTCTGTGACTTCAGATGGCATAAACATTGAATGTCTTCCCCCAACAGTCTGAGGGGCTCTGTTTCTTTCATCCTCATCACAGTTTAAATTTAGCTGAAGAGTATCAGGGAGGTTGCCTTTTGGAGACATGAATATATATTATGTTTTGTGAGAATTTAAGCACTTGTCATCTTCATATGTCTTTATACATCTTGCATAACAAAAGCTAGAAAAGATTTAGAAGATGAAAGGATTTGTTTTGATCTGTAAATAAATTGGGACATTGTTTGTCAAAACAGAAATAAGAAACATCAAGACTGCATTTACTCAGTCTCAGATGTTAAAAAAAAATATAGTTGAACTTAGGAAATGGATCACCTAATTTATAAAATGCATAATATGAATTGAATATTATGTTACTTATAGACTGAAATGTGTCTATTAACATTGATACATTCATTGGTACATTCATTTTGTTACAAATCTAATACCTAATGAGTTATTTCTCTAACTAAAATGACAAATATTTATGAAAAACTTAAAACCAAGCGAATACACAAAACCCCTTTTTGATGAATGTCCCCTAAAATGCCTTTGGTAACATGCTCAAAAGGCACTCTTTTTCCCATTTATTTTATTTTATTTTATTTTATTTTATTTTATTTTATTTTATTTTATTTTATTTTATTTTATTTTCTAGAGAATTCCTCAAGAAGACTCTTCCTTTCCTTCTCACAAATAGGATTTCTAAAACTTGTGACTATTTTTACTTTGTATTGAGCTTGAAACCAATTATTTTATAGGAAATACAACCTATTAAACTTAGATCTTTGGAAAAACTTGTCTAAGAATGCTAATTTTACTGATTATTTTACTGTGGGCCCCATAGTTAACGCAATTGTTCCAAGACTAGAAATGATCAACATTTAAAATCCCAGACTGCATGGAAGACTCGTTAGTTCATCTTCTCTTACAAGTATCCTTCAGCTTCCTGTCACTCATCTAATGCATCATATCATTAAGAATCCAAAACAGGACTTTCTCAGAAGCCAAACTAGACTAGATTTAAGGTTATTAAGGTTTTAAGGTTATTATATGTTTGAAAAGTAACTTGCTAAGATCAGCAAGTTACTCTTTTAGAAAAAAAAAAAGAAAAAAAAAGAAAAAAAATTCAATTTCTATCCACAGAAATTTGCTGTTGTCTCTTGCTTAGATCTTGTTCAGATTTAGCTTTAGGAGTCCAAATTTAATTTGAGCCAAGAATACTCCCTAGGTAGGTACAAGGAAGGGAGTAATCACTGTCACACTTCTTAAGAAGTGATAAGCTGATGATTGACTATATGCTTCCCCTGGAGGCATACAGGTCCCAGTATGAGTACCTGTGGAGTCTGTAATGCTTTTTAGCTGGTGAGGATCTCAGCAGGCAAATGCAGTACACTTTTCTTTGGTTCAGATGTGTTGTGGTGTATAGTTTGATGCTAACATGCATGCAGTCATGCTTAGCTTAGGAAGATTTCGCTGAGGCTATCGTGTTTTGGTGATCACCAGCCCCCTGCAAGGCAGGGACTGCCCCTGAAGTATAACCCAGAGCTGCATGCATTTGACACACCAGCCAAACCACAAGTCTGGCTAAGGGAGGGGAAATTGTATTTGACCAGGAAGAGTCTTGCATGGAGCTACCCATGCCTTTTCCTTTACACAGCTTGTTGCAGCTCTCTGTTGTTGCACTGTTCCTCGCAGCAACTCTTTTTCCCACGCTAGTACACATCAAAGACCAGAAAAGAAGCCAGGACATAAGGCTCCTGCAGCATTCTTGGAGTATGAAATTTTATGAGATAAATACAAATATATAGGTGAACTGAGACAAAAGGCCTGGAAGGCATGTATTTTTCTGTTTCTTTGATGCTTGTTTTTTTTTCCAAGTGATGCTTAACAATGCTCTAGATGTAATTCTCATCAGTATAATTCATTTGCAGTGAAAAAAAATCAGAGAGTGTAGATGTCTGAATATTTACTTAAGAATTGTCATTATTATCAAAATAACATCTTCTAATATTTAAATAGAAATGTCTTGAAAATAGTCATTTGACTTTTTTTCCTTCTCATTGTAATATCTGCTTACGCTGTTTTCCCTCCTCAGTACCACAAGCATCTGATAACGTCATTGATGGGAAGAAAGATATCAGTCTTGAAGGTTAGCAAACCTCCTCTTTGTCCAAAGACATTTGAACACATAATTAATATTTTCAGGAAGAAAAATGTTGTCCCCCACACACACCAAGCATTATCCCATATAAAAGAGCATAGAGCAGAGTTTCTAAGGCATGAGAAACTGTGGACATCAATACATTAACAGAAGTAATAGGCCTGGATTGCCTACTAATGTGGCTCCTATACTCTACAAAGTAGACCTGCCAGATTTGGGGATAGCTTAAGGGTCTCTAACATATCAAGACAGGACCTTAGACATCTAAATTTATCTGCCTTTCAGATGTAATAACAGAAGTATTTTAGAGAAATTACTCCCTGAATTATATATGCCTATTCTCAGTTCAATTCTTTGCAAGAAAAATGGATAAAATTGGTACGACTCCATTACTACTGCACTAATGACTCCAAATGTGTCCATTGAGATCCAGGGCTTCAAGGAGATAACAGCTATAAATTATGATTTATTCAGCTAAGCTCTATCACAATCATAATAAAATGTTTATATTAACCAAAATTTGCCAAATAATTATGTATCTCCAGCACACACAGCATGGGATGTGGGGACTCCAACACATCGTTAATGTCAGCTACTGCTTCAGTCTGCTTTGACTGAACTATTTTGTTCCAATAACATACAGCTCATGTGTGCCCACATTTAGATTAGAATAGCATAATCTGTTTCACTCTTAAATTAGGATCCTCAGTAATGAGGCACAAGTCACAATTTGCCTGCCTCCAATGCCAAAAGAAAATGCCAATATGCACAATCGTTTTTCAGGACACTTCCAGTTTATCACATGACATTTTAAGGCTTGCTTAGAGTCACAGCAACTACTAGAGTAATCGCTTCCTTAAATTTTGTCATCAGAAAATAACAAGCTCCTCCAGCAGTTTTCAAGGATCAGTCTTCAGCATCTTAATAACTTATGTCTTCAGGGTACTTTCATGTTCTCCTTTACCTAGCTCTAATAGCCCTTTTGGAGCAATTTTTAAATTCAGTCAGGACTCAACATTTTTTAGTTTCATTTTGCCTCTCACAGTACCAAACTGTCTTAACAGTTTAAAAAGATTCATGATTCAGTGGTTAAGGGCAGGCTATTTTCTACACAGTTGAAACAACAGGTCAAGCTTTTTGCTATGTAAGCAAAAACAAAGCAAAGAAAATATAAGCCACAATCCCAGAATATTTTCCTCACTAGCTCACTTCTTTCTAACTGCCTACTGTTTCCTGACTTGTATCTATGCATATATCAACCATTAAATTTCTCTCTGCAGTTTATATCTGTGCAGTTTATATCTGCTGAACGCTTCCATCACTATTCACTGAGAACTGCTGATTTTTAAAGCTTTCCCAGCATGAGATGTGGTGACACATCCCTTGGGCTCTCTTTCCCCTGCTCTTCATCTGCAGCATGCAGAAGCTTTGAAGTCTTATGGCCTCATTTCAACACAATCATCGGATACAATCTTGTTGTTTCCCTCTTTTTAGCTAATAGAAATACAGATGATATTGCCAGAACCTGAGTTTCTCAGACGGGTTATCATCCTTCTTATCTATTCACCGTAAGCAGAACATGTAGCACAACCCACAAGTCTCCGTAAATACTGCAGCAGAAGAATACTAAACATCAGTTTTTCATCCCTGAAGCATGTTCATGGTCTTTGCATTATCAAGACAAGAAGATTTTTGTGAGAAAATGGTTTGTCAAATCTGCTTGTCCTCAAAATATTATTGTATCAAGGGCCTGATGTTGTAGTGTAACATCCAGGGTGTAGGAATATGAGTCCCTGGAACACTGTTTATTCGAGGCAGGTTATATTTGTTTGTGCGGTTTTTTTTTTTTTTTTTTTTTTTTTTTTTTTTTTTTTTTTTTTTTTTTTTTTTTTTTTTCTATCTTAGCGTTTAGTATAAGTATTATTTTTTTTTTTTCTTCAGCTTGCTTATTCATCGCTTTCCTAATTACTAAAATGACACTGCAGGGATTCCACTCTAAAGTCTACTTGCCTCAGGACAATAAAGGATTAAGCTGAGGAAGGTAATTCTTCCATTCCCCCCCTGCAATATTGTTTTAAATTTGCTCTTTTTCCTTTATGGTGGTAAAGATGGTAATATCTCCTTATGGAAGAGTGTGTCCATGGTGTCTCTCCAGTAGATATACATAGTCTCTCCAGTAGATAGCTTTAGGAAACAGGAGGATGGATTGTTTAATTTTCATTCAAATTCAGTTATCTAGTCTGTGCTGGCGAAAGAATTTTGTTATGATATATAGAAAAGTAAGCACAGAGAATGACATTGATAATAGCTGAATGTCTTTGTAGAACCAGCTAGAATTCTGACTGTCACAATCACAAGGTACTTTTCTCCGCCAATTTTCACCGTTACCAGCTTAATAAGTATATTTTTAACCAAAAATTTATAGTAAGACCTAAGCCAAGACCTTCTTAGAAATACGCCATCAAAAAAACTTAGAAATACAGCATTAATTAAGCTGAAAAAGTTTTATCTTGCATTTTGAAATCATTAAATTTTCAGCTAATTATCTTTAAACAGTTCTAATTATACATATATAGTATTAATAGTGGTATTCATAGCTTTATGTATTCATTTTTTTCTTCTATTTTTGAACTTTAAAGTGTCAAGCAAAGTCATTAGAATGAATTTCCTAATAACATCTTCTACATGATAATCACATAATAAGCTGTGAGGTTTTTTTCTTTATTATTTATCCTAAAGATCTAAAGACTTTTTTTTTTTTTTTTT
>VZSG01000757.1:256657-270552 GCA_013398315.1 Nothoprocta pentlandii | reverse complement strand
AAGATAGAGGCAAAGAAGGCATTTAGTAACTCTGTCTTCTCGGCATCCTCCGTCACCAAGGCCCCTTCCCCATTCAGCAGTGCACTAACATTTTCTCTCGTCTTCCTCTTGCTGCTGACATATATGTAGAAACCCTTCCTGTTGTCCCTGACATGCCTCGCCAACTCTATTCCACCCAGACTTTGGCCTTCCTCGTTTCGCCTCTGCATTCTCTGGCGATGAGCCTATATTCTTCCCACATGGTCTGGCCCTTCTTCCACATCCTGTACATTCTTTTTTTTTTTTTTCTCGTTAACTTTGCCTAGCATCGCCTTGTCCATCCATACAGGTCTCCTGCCCCGCTTACTTGACTTCTTTCTTGTGGGAATGCACCGATCGTGAGCGTTTTGTACGTTTAAATTTGTATGTTTAAATAACAAACACACATAATAAATAAAAACTAACAAAAAATTGTATGTTTAATTTTTTTTCTTTCTTCCAACTTTTTTTTTCATTTTAAAGACATCATGAGACGTCTTTTCATAATAATATTTATTAAACATCAAGATTAGACTCTTCAGTGAGCAGGAAACATAGAATTGTGGCCTGTGCTATTTCTTTGACAAAAGAAATTGATAACAAAATGCACACTGAAGCCACAGAATCCCTTCTTTTAGATGTTGACTTTGTTAATGAAACAGTTGCGTAACAATACTGACATTCACATGTATAGTGTTTGTAAAAATACAGTTATAGTGTTGTGAATTTTAGTGTTAAGGAAGACAAGGTAATATTAGAGATAATTTCTTAAAATAATGGAAGAATGCTTCAAGTAAAAAGAAAAGTCAATGTAATGAAGAGCCAGGGATGGTGGTGAAGAATGGAATGAAATCTGAAGTCAGAGTTGTGCAGAGATGTTGATTCACAATAAAGCTATTACATTGATTTAGATAATAAAGTCTATTCAAATCGGCCACAAGGTTTATAATTGTAAATATTATACCTCTGTATTTACACATAGACCATATGGGTTATTTCTGAAAAGATTCATGGTTTAAAGAATGAATTCTTTCCTTCTTTCACCATGCAGGAAAGAAGTCAAATAGCTATTGTGATGTAAAGGATTATTTTCAAAACTTTGATAAAGGCAGATAAAAAAAAAAAAAAAAATCTCCAAATTGGCCGGACCAGAAAACTGATTTAGATGTCCACTGTAGCAAGCTGGAACGAGATTTTCAGGCCATATTTGGCAAATGGAAAAAAAAAAAAAAAAAAAAAACACATTAGGGACTCCCTTTCTTCCTTTTTTCACTGCTTTATGCAGCAGCTCTATTCCATAATCCATTCCTGAGAAACAGAAAGATGATAAGATATTTTGTCTTCCTACCTTTTTGCAGTCCACCTTCATAAGTCCAACACTGCTGATGACTAAAAAAAGAATCAGCCTGAAATCTAAGGTAAAACACATTTTACATTCAGTGTGCAAGTCAGAATTTGAACAAAGAATGCTGATTCACACTCTTTAACACTAGCACCTTGTTCACTAAGAAAAGAACCAGAACATCTGGAGAAGATAGTAACTGACCCAACTAAAAGATCTCAGTGTTCTATTTAATACAGTCGCTCATGTTTGACCATATTCAGTACTCCATGCAGAATATAAAGATACTATACATACACGCACATGTATGTGTGTATATACATATGTATATGTGTGTATATAGACAATTTCAGATGAAACAAATGGTCCTAAGTAGCTAACATTTGCCTTTCAGCTTCATTCTTGAGAGTTTTTTTTTATCTGATTGAAGGAATTTGGAATATCTTCACCAAAAAATCATTAGAACTTCACTTCTTTTTTTCCATGTTAAAAAACAGAAGTATAGAAAATACTAGCCATCTACTATGTATACTTAATAATAATAATAATAAAGTTTATATTATTTAGGAGATGTCACTATCTGTATAAAGATGATTAGTCATAAATTGACAATCAAGTTGATAACTAAAATAGTTAAATACTGAGTAATGTTTCAGAATAGGAAACAGAAGAAAATATCCTAGCAGATTTTTGTTTGAAAAAGATCATGCCATGGATGTTTTGAGTAATGTCAAAGATGATTGAATTGAAGAATAGATATTGTTATATTATTTAGTATTTACATGCATGTGTATATGTGTGCTTCATAAGTGAAATCCTCTCTACTTCTTGTCTACAAACAACTTTATGCATATGCAAAAATATATTTAATATCATCTATACATTAACTGCATATTGTTTTAAACAAATAGCATTTGTAGAATTCCATTTGTACAATTATACATTCATAGAAGTAAAAAAAAAAGTTGTTGCTAATGAACATAATGATTTTCAGACACCTTGCAAACTGCAGGATGTGCACCAAGTTATTAAAAGCTGGAGTCCATTGAGAGCAATATTTGAAGAAGAAGGGATTTGAATGAATTTTTAAACTGCTTTTGCTGTTTTTTTTTTCTCAAATAATAAGATAAACTAAGATTGCCTACAAGTAATTAAAATTTCTTCCATTTACTTTTAATTAGGATCAAGTGCAAGTTTCTTTTAAAAACAATAAGATGAATTAAATTCATCACAGTGCAGTTAGTGGACTAACATTCTGAAAGACAATCAAACTCTGTTTAAGATCTGAAATAGTAAAGCATATTCATTGATTGCAATATCTAGAATTTCTTGGGGAAATGATGGTAGAAAGGCAGAAAATGGAAAAAAAATATGTCACTAGAATTATTTTTAAATGCTCATGAATTCTAATTGAGTTGGAAATTTAAAATGATATTAACAAGATGCTGAGTTAGAATACAGAAGGAAGTTTTGTTATTAGCATATTGATAATTATTCATTCATGGAACAGCAAATGAACAGGATTTTTTTTTCTTTTTTTTTTTTTATAATAATAGATCTAAAAGGAATGAAGTCCATTTTCTTCAACAATAATTTAGATGCCTTATTGGGACAAAATATTTTACCCTTAGCTTCACGGTTTATTCACCTGGGAACCAATTATTGACTTGTAAAATGGAGCACTCCTCCCAATAAATTTTAAATAATTCATATCCTAAATTCATGCATATGCATTAAACTGAACGAAACATGATCATAAATTTTAATGCAAAGTACAAGGTTCTCCCCATGACAGTTCATTTCATAAAATTACCAGGTTTCTTTCTGACTAGATTTGTTAGACAGTAAAGAAAATTCTTTAACGATATTCATCAGATGTCATTGATTTTAGATCTTTGTTTCTTAAATACTATAGTTATATATAGGAGTGAATTAAAATGTTTATAAAATCTGTAAACATATTCATAAATAGCATAAAGAAGAAGAGACAGTGAGTCAGAATTCTGATAAACATTAATAAATCTTCAGGTATATTGCAGACCTCAGAATTGTTGACAATATTCATAGGCTGTGCATGAGTGCTTATGTATATTATTGAAAGACTACAATTATCAGTAAAATTTTGCATTCACTTCATCTACTTCTCTTATGAATCACGACTGTATAAATTGTGCGTGCTAAAAGCAACTTAGATCATTTTTTGTGGGAAAAAAAAAAATGAACTTCCATACAGCTATCATTTGCTTAGTTATTTCCTTTCCCTATAACCTTTTAAAAAATATCTGAAAACAAATGCATTGGTGCAGTTCATTATAATTCCACATTCTCTGATGCCTATTAAAACTCGCTTTATTTAAAAACTTTTTATAATATTAAACTAAAATATAAAAAGATATATTTGCAGAAGGAGGAAATGGTGAAGTTTTTAGCCTCTCTACTCCTACTAATTGTTATCAAGGAAAAGACATGTTTTGTATTCACTCTAAGGAATATACATATTGTTTTGCATTAAAATGTGACGAATTGATTAGGCCCTATTGTCAACCCTGGCAAACCCTATGGAAAAATTGCATGAAGTTCACCTCATCTTACAGCAGATGTCCCAAATGCAAAGCTATCTCAGAGCTTGTCAGCCCAGGCTTTTCCATTAGTTTGTGGAGAGAAATAGGCAATTTTAGAGTAGTCTTCTGATCTGTTTTTGATAGCGATAATCATAGGCAAGAAGATGACAATCCAATACCCAAATGAGCTGCAGATTTATTTTGTTCTTTGTTCTTATTTAAGTCTGTACGTAGGATATACGGTAGCTGTTTCAGACCAGAGAGTCTAATGATAGATGTGTGTTCTTTCCAGCTGATTAGAGGGAGCATCTGCATTGCTAAGGGATCCACACAGAAGTGTGAAACATGTTTGCTAGAGTAAGAAATCTATCCAAGGTCTTCTGGTGCACACCAACCTAGATGTTCAAGAGATTCAGTAATGAATGTATCAAGATTCAGAGAAAGGAAGATATACAGTCAACAAGACTGGAACAGTAAGGGCTCTCAGGTGAAGAAGCAGCCTGATCCAGATGGAAGAAACATCA
This sequence comes from Nothoprocta pentlandii, assembly GCA_013398315.1. Lineage (NCBI taxonomy): Eukaryota > Metazoa > Chordata > Aves > Tinamiformes > Tinamidae > Nothoprocta > Nothoprocta pentlandii. The sequence continues at coordinate 266,107 of VZSG01000757.1, read as the reverse complement.
GCATGAGAAAATGGCATGAAGACTTCTGGAAGCATAAACATTAATCTAAAATAGGAATAAGACACAATGTAGTAAGACACAAAGAATAAATCTTGTCAAAGCATATTAACATCAACTGGGTAAAACAAATAAACAAACAAAACAATTTTAAACAAATAAAGGTTGTGGTACCCTAGTTAAAGAAGAGAGGTGCTATGTTGCAAGCTAGAGCTATGGTCCTATGTTGCAAGCTAGAGCTTGTGGCTCTGTTTTGAAGAAATGCACAATAGCAATTGCATTTTCTGGTCAAATAACATGAGCCAGTCTAGCATTGCTTTTCCTATATCCGAGCCTTGCTTTCAATGCATGCCTTGGCACAAGGAATATCATCCACTGACACAGAATGAAGTTGATAATCTTAGTAAGCAGATTGATGTTAACAACATACCAAATAAATGAGAATTGTAGTGGCTATCTTGGATGTTTAAGCTATATACAGCTTTCTTCATACTTCTCATTAGCTGTCCAAGGCCTTGGTCCTACCTGACAAAAGATCACTGACAGAATTTCATTTTCTTTTTAGCTCTGGCACAGCTGAGCAGGCTGAGCTAGAGACAGATTCTTGTGGAAATGACAGAAGTAACGATTTAGAATTTGCAATTATTTAAAACTTAAGACTGAAAATAGGAAACACAAAAGGCTATAACTGAACAGCTGGGAGGATGAGAAAATGGGAGAAAGAGGAAATACAATGGACAGATGGTGAGAGATACATAAAACCTCATTCTGAATTGTATTTATGTTTCAAGATCAGTGTTTAAGAAGGATATGCAAAGAATGCAGAACTATGCAACTGAATGAAGATGGAGGGGAAGAGCAAACAGGAGACATTAACCAGTAAAAGTATATTCCTAAATGCTAGAAAAGACTAGAAAGGTGCATCTAAACAACTGTGAAATAAACAAATGTGTGAGTGAAATATTCATGTTCATGCCCATGTTATTTATATCTATTTAAATATTTTATACCTATATACCTATATAACATATATTCCATACACACATATACAAAAAAATTACCTTCTGGACTGTATATTTACAGGTATTTAAAACTGTTGGAGTTGCAAATAAAGTCCTAGGGTGTGGAGTAGGCACTATCTAAAGGTTAGACGAGATGAATGGCAGGTGGAAAACTATTGGACATGACATGAAGTACTGCTGTCCATGAGAGGTAACTATGTGAGCACCTAACAGAAGTTGCTGATAGTACTGTGGGAGATGGCTGAATCACATAGGTGTTTCTGGGATGTTGTGTGAGAAAAGCCAAAGGAGGACCTTTGGGGAGCACAGTCCTGCAATGCCAGTGGTGCCTCAGTAAACTTACTGGTGACAGGGTTGAAACGGCCTAGCTAAATGTATCAGAACTACTAAATTTACATATGAATGTAGTAAAACTGGGATCAATGGAGATGAAGTAATTGGTCGGATTATTTATTCAGAAGAGAATTGAAATAGAGAAAGGAAAGAACAAAGGAGAAACAAAGCAGAGTCAAGAAACAAGAAAAAGGATAATAATTCATGCAGATCAAGTGACAGGCTTGTTGGGGTCCCATCTGGTTAGCCCTGTCTTTTATTGAAATACTGGCAAGCGTTAATGAGCAAATGTCATGAATATGACACGGAGGTTGAAATTCATGTCATCTTGCAACTGAAGAAAAAGTGTTGCCTAGCTCCTCCACTGTAGGTAGACTGGATTGCTTCAAGTGACAATTTTCTTGGTCCCTGTATTTTCTGTGTGTAGTAAGGAAAATCAATGATAATATCAGGAGTACTGTTAGGACAGAAAAGCCTAGTTCATCCTATTTGAACCCACATATAATATTGAAAGTATGGTCACAAAATAAGAACTAGGGATGTATCAAGGTTAATTTGCTGTAATGAATTTATGAAAGAAATGCTTTCAAATAATTTTTTAATAAATCCTTAAGGGTTTATGAAATCTGCAGAGGCTCAGTTCTGACTTTATCAGATTTATCTGCAGATACAAGAAGAATTTCACTAATTAAAGTTGGTGCACCATTTGATTCCCACAAGGGAACTGTATAAGTCAGTCTGCACTGCGTCAAGTTCTTCAAAGCCTCAGTAAAAGGTGGGAGTACAAAAGAGCAGGGAAGGATGCTCAGGATCACTGTTCCTTATTGAAATAGGAGGTTTCATTTTGATTGTGGGTATCGATTATGCTGTTATTTGATCTCAGGTTGCACTCATAATCATTACCAAAAATAGAAGAAGAAATCACAAAGTTAGTATGTGGAAGCCTTTCTTTGCTATGCATAAAAAGCAAAAAAGTTGATCTTGTTTATATAAATCTAAATCAGTTAATCTCATAGTTCAAGTTCTTTCATATTCCTGGATTCCCATGTTCTTTTAAGCCAACTGTTCCAATGATCACTTAATACATTTTGAAAGTTATCAGACATTATCTTTCTTTTTTTTTTCAAAATGTCAAAGAAAATGAAAATTGTTCATATTTTGTATTTATTCATATTACAATTGTTACTGAAAGCAACTTCATCAAATTTTCCTACCATTTTGTTTATAAATGGCCCCACTTACCCAATATGGGAAAATTCTAATTATTTGTAATGAAATGATCTTTTAGTTGAGATGTAGGATTTAAGATGCACTGAGGAAAACAGAGTATTTAGAAAGAGAAATTAACCAAGTAAAATATGCAGCATATTTTGGTAAATGGGCAGAGAAAATTATGAAAAGAAAGGACATCCAAGACTATTTTGCTTTTTGTTTCAAAATATGCAAGTACTTTTCAAGTTTAAAAATCACCATCTGGAGAACACTTAAAGAATATTTGGACATATTTAATGAACTATTCATGAAAATCCATCACCTCTTTTAAGTAAATTATCTGACAGTGCAAATTATTACATTCTCAATGGAAATATGTAAATACACGACATTGTAGTGCCTCTAGGGTTGCTAATGATGTTGTTACTTACAAAGCCTAAGCCACAGTCTAAAAGTTTCAACATTTTTTGAGCTCCTTTGGGGACTAGCATTCTCTGTTCATCTTTCAGTGCTATAAAACTATAAAATGCACTTCTTCTCCTTCTCCTTCTCCTTCTCCTTCTCCTTCTCCTTCTCCTTCTCCTTCTCCTTCTCCTTCTCCTTCTCCTTCTCCTTCTTTTCTTCTTTTTTCCTCTTAAGACAACAGGAAACAATAATAGAAACTGTTTTTTTTTTCATTTTTGGCACAGTTAAAGAGAATAGGGAAGGATTTTGTTGGTGGTGGTGGTTCATTTTTTTTTTTTTGTTTTTCTTTTTGATGTTTCACTATTTCTAATCCAGAATCCAGAAGATAAAGTTTTGGGCACAGAAGGGAAAGTTAATCAGTCAAATATTAATGCATCAAGACCAGATTCTATAAATGTGAAGTTTGATTCTAAGTTTGATTCTAAAAGGGTGCATAACTCACTGCTTCTTGTCCTGCACCTACTAAAGTATGTGAGGCTTATGGTTTATCCTCCGTAACCATAATATCCTAAAACAAATGAAGGAAATACTATTCTATTATTTTTCTACTATGAACTTTCTAATATTCTAATAAATTTTTTTTTGTATTTCATTGTTATTGCCTATAGTCTGCTTCTTTTTCTCATTATTTACCAATAGCAACTAACTAATTTACCATGTGGCTTATTTCTTTCTAGTGATGAAACATCTCGTAGGTTACACGACAAAATCAAATGCCCAGAGGATCTATATGTTGACTGAACTTTCTTTGCAGGAAGAAATGTAAATGCTTTTGGTTTTATAAAGAAAAGAAATCACCAAGGTAAAGAAATGCTGATGCAATGATTTCTTCATTTGATGCAATACATCCATTCCAGAAGGAACTGACTCTTTCTAATACAAGCACAGCAATTTGAACACCTCTTGGGCATAGCTATACTGTATTAATGCATCTCATCAAAGTTCAAAGACAATAAAGCTAGACAAGGAGACACAAGCAGGGGACAAGACCTGGATTTAATGACCAGAGCAATAAACTCAGTGGAGCAACGACTATTTACATCAGTGGAGACTGTCCCCAAGCCTCCATTAGGGTTACGGTTTTATTACCTCTAACAAGCTCTATTTTATGTATTCTTTTCTCATTTAATTCGTTATGTGAAATTTAACATATATGTGTTACATTACTAAATTGTGACATGCACAACATACTTTTGAAAGGAAAAGTTTCAAGAGACAAGTGTGTATTTCAGAATAATAAACCTGGAACAGGGAAATAACTGAAAACCTTTAGGGATGTAAAGTGCATAAGAGAAAAGTGCATGTACAAGAGAAAGACTCTGGCATTTATGCAGTCAACAAAATAAGAATAAAAAAGATCAATACCCTCAGTTGGTAAAAATGTAATTTAAACAGGGCAAGTCTGTTATGGATTATAGATTTTTCAGAACAAATAAAGAGAAAATCTTCAAGTTGGGTAGTAAGCACAGAGGAAAGAAGAATACATAGTGGAAGTGGTAAAAAATAATTGTCACAGTGAAAGGTTATTAACATAATACAAAATGTAGATGATTCTATTCTTGAAATGATAGTCCATTTCAATGCTGATACATAAGCAAATGATGATATCATTGCAGTTTTCTGACAAGCTAGCCTCCCAAAGGTTTATGCTGTTATTCTGAATTTATGACCCCATAAATAAATACTCTCCCTATGAGATAATCCTGCAAAAGTGACAAGAGAGATCAACATGCCATTGAAATAAAGATCGAGACAAAAAATGGTAAATTAAACCACAGAAAATATTCACAGATAGGTTTTTGATTCGTTCAGTGAAATTGCCCTTGATGTTTTATATTAATCACTGCATGTGTTTTATTTTTGTTTTTGTTTTGCTTTTAATACACGAAAATTTTGGTGATAGTATACATCTAACAAAAAAAAAAAAAAAAAGTAATGGATATAAAATTGTTAAAGGGAGAGACAATTCTACTCCTAGAGAGGGTCCAGCGGAGAGCAACTAAGATGATTAAGGGAACGGAACATCTCTCGTATGAGGAGAGACTGTGATGGACCTGTTCTCTCTGGAGAAGAAAAGGCGGAGAGGGCATCTGATTAACATGTTCATGAAAGGAGAATGCAGGGAAGAAGGGGCCAACCTCTTCTCATTGGTGGCCAGCAATAGGACAAGGGGAAATGGGCATAAGCTGAAGCACAGGAAGTTCCATCTGCATGTGAGGAGGAATTTCTTTCCTGTGAGGGTGACAGAGCAGTGGAACAGGCTGCTCAGGGAAGTTGTGGAGTCTCCTTCTTTGGAGGTCTTCAAAACCCGCCTGGATGCCACCCTGTGCCACATGCTCTAGGTGTGCCTGCTTGAGCAAGAGGGTTGGACTAGATGATCTCTAGAGGTCCCTTCCAAACTTGAATATTCTGTGAAATCTGTGAAATCTTACTTGTTTTTATATATTCCAAAATATCCTAAAATAATAGAAATTGCATATGAACAAAGATATGAACACATATAATGCCAAAAATAATTTTAAGTTCATTCTATTCTCACATTTTTTTATATATCTTCATTTTAAATGAAAGAATCGTGTACTTCATTAACAGAAAATGAGTATGATTAATTACACCAAAGAACAAAAAAATGCAGAAATGCAGTAATCTTTCAACTGGAAAGAGTGTCTCCTAAGAGGCATTTTTTTGCCTTTGTTCTCCCTGTTTGCTTTTAAGAAAGCTATGTTGTTGAAATATTGTTTTTATTTGTAATATTGTTTATTAAGAACAGAAACTAAACTTTGAGGCACTACTAATACAAGTAGAAAAAAATACAGAAAGTGACAGATTGACAATCAAAGAAATGATGCAAAAGAAATATATTTCAGGAGGAAGATAAGAAAAAAAATCAACTCTAGTAGAACTGACTAGTCACCTTTTTACAAACCAAGGAACAATAGCTTTTCTTCCTACAGCCCAGAAATAATGTAAAAAATCATAATCCAAGCTAAGTTCCTAAAAGAGGCTTATGTTTGTTTTTTCCTTTGAGGTGATGGTTGACGTCTTAGCAGCCTATGCACAGATAAGAATCAAGGGAAAATGATGGTTATTTTTTAGTGAAATAGGTTTATCTGATAGATAATCTAACTGTTATGGAAATACAGGAAATATCATTTAGGCTTTCTTTCATCTTTCATAAAGATAACAATACACTGATAATACTAGAAAAAGATATAAAATCAATACAGTAGAAATATTTATTTATAACATTTTACAATCTAATCTATCAATATATTTTAGACCTATTGACTATTTTGCATATTTTCTTTTGCTCTAATATTTCATATATTATAGTATTTATAATTGCATGTATAAATAGTAGGATGAATGCATATTTTAGATTATTTCTTTCCATAGAAAATTCCTAAATGTGGATTAACACTTTTAGATGAAAATAATTTGGGCTTCTAATAATTTTCATTGCAATACAATATCCTGTTCCTATTTCATTTTATCTAACAGTATATGATTTTCTTACAAGGGGCTCCTAGGAGTAGGTAAGTAAAAATATCCTTTTATTTAGACATGTGTTACCAAAGTATGTATTTTCTGTTTGAATTCTTCCTCAAAATAAATACATAAACCTACCTAGATCTGGTAATGGCAAACAACCCTGTATTTCTCAAAAATATGAAAAGAAAAAAAAAAGTTACTATTCTGTGAATATTTTTATCAATTGCATTTTATTATTTCTTGCTTACTGGAATACTTCTTTCAGGGAATACTGGAAACTACTTCACTTTTGAGAATGACTAAGTGAGGGAGTATTTAAGTAGCTAAATAAGAGACAAAGGGATATGGAATGGAAAAAGCAGACTACAGAACAATAACTAAGAGTTAGCTTATGTGTGGTTGTAACTTTTCTTCCCCCAAATACTGAAGAAATTATTGTTATTTAGCTCACAGTGTAAAAAAAAAAAACCATTGGCACATGATTCAACTTCACTTGACCATATGAAATATTTAAATATGAATATTGAGTTTCTGGGTCAAACATCATAATGCAAGCAGATTAGCAAATGCCTACAGCTTATGGTTAGTACTAATGCAACTATGCAAGCATTCCTGCTGTATAAAAAAAATACAAAATCCTTTACTGTTGCCATTGTATATTTAAATTAAAATTATCTAAAAAAATAAAACAATAACAAAGTCTAGTTTTAATTGTATATTTCTATAGTGACAGAGTAAAATTCAACTATTCAATAATGGGATATTGGGTTTAATAATAGAATTCTTTTTTTTTTATGCTATTAGATACATATTCTTTAGAGTGCTTGATTAGCTTAGGGAAGACCTCATATTCTTCTGTCTGAAACTGTCTTAAGGATTCCAACTATATGTATTTCCGTGACTGTTAATATTGAAAATAAATAATTTGCAAAAGAAAGACTGAATCATCTATGTTTACTGCATTAACTCTTCCTTTAGTATCTGCACAGTTTGATATGAATAGAGAAGTTGATTTTTTATTTTTTTATTTTGTTTCTTGAAAATGATGCAGCATATGTTTGCTGTCAAATATTTTATGAAAGTTGTTTCAACGTGATGGAATGTATGCTGTCAATATATGTGAATAATTCAAGAAGTGACTTAAAAATGAACTCAATATGTTGTATTATCAAAAAATGTGCTATAATGCGTCCTTTAGAAATCCACTAGTTAATGTGGCAGAAGGAAAGAGGTATCCATGATAAAGCACAGATGCTGAAACAAAATGTAAACAGGAATATAAATTATCTACCTTATGTTACTCACTTTCACATTGTTGAGAATATCGTTGAAGCAGTACATATAAATAAATAAATAACTTCAAATAGTACTCTAATAAAAACTCTTTTCCTTCTCACATGGTGGGCATTATAATTATACTATTCACTGACCTGTTAATATAATGACAGCAATCTACAAACACTGCACAGAACATCAACTCACTTATTCTGACTTCAACAATTTCCATAGTCCTATTCCTAAATTTCTGGAAATTACTTCTGAAAACTGGTGGCTTTCCTATGTTATTTTGCCTACAATTACTGTTACCTTTCATGGAACATATTACTGCAAATGTTATTTTTCTTTGCCTTTTTTTTTTTTTTTTTTTTTTTTTTTTTTTTTTTTTTTTTTTTTTTTTTTGATGACATATAGATAGATCCAGTTCATTCTCCTGTTTCATATGTACTGACATACTGACATCCTAGAAATGTATTGATCGTATATGATCCTGGTCTTTCCAGCTTTGCCTTGACCCTGCTTCTTCAACATGGATTCCAGCTTCCATCTAGCTTTCAGCAGATGCTGGTCTCTCTCCCCATCCTTGCCCTGCAAATCACCTAGGGACTTCTATTGGTGGGTTTCTGCCTGCTCAGCCTCAGCTTCTGGATCCCTGCTTCATTCTGTGGCTTAGCCTTGCACTCCCTGACAGGATCGCACCGTATATCTTTTCCTGACAATACCACAGAGAATTAAATTCCCCTAAGAGACATGGAGCCTGGGATGCAGAGATTCCCTGCCCTGAAAGAAGACATTGTCCATGTTCTTGCCCTAACCGAGTAGTGTGTGGCAAACTGTTGCCACAATGTCACCTACAATGGCCTCTGATCCTGAGCTGTAAGCTTCTAAACAGCCTGTCAACCATCCCATATACAAGCTCCATACATCCAAGTCATTCTTTCATATGGGAGGTCTCCTACTTTTCTTCCCTGAAGCACTTGTGCCCACATCCCTTGCAACACATCAACCATGTGAGCTCTGCCATGTCTTGGTTATTCCAGCGTCACTGTAGCCCTGTGAGCACACATGGCACTCCAGTTCCCCAGGCAGTGTGCATGTGTGCATCATAAGCAATGCTGCAAAAAGTGTTTTGACCCACCTGAATGGAATGAACAGGAATAAGAACTGCAGTGTGACAGAGGAGCAGTATAGATTTTTGTTGTTGTTTACTCTCCATCAACTACCAGTTTCCTTTTTTCTCTTCCATACAATATTGATGTGGTTAATAGAAACCTTTCTTCAGCTCCAATTACCTAGATCACTTTCTCTATAACTTTTTACCTCAATGACCTTCCAATTTGTTTCAGATGGTTCAATGTATATTTCTATTAAGATGTCTTTAAAAATTCTCTCTCTGCTCTGCTTCTCTCTGTAATTGTATTGTTTATCTGTGGAACACAGGAAAACTCCATGTAAAATGCCTGATGGTATATAATACAGAGTGCAGCACTAAAACAGACTGCCTAGGAATGACTGCAAAAGAGAAAAATATCTTTCAAAGGCAATATTTTCAGAGGTATATTTTCAGCTCCCAGTGTTTTGTCTCCTAAGTTGGAGATTGAATCATAGGATCATAGAATGCTTAAGGTTGGAAGGGACCTCAGAGGTCATC
>VZSG01000757.1:242985-255415 GCA_013398315.1 Nothoprocta pentlandii | reverse complement strand
ATATTTTTTTAGAGTCTATCTGTTGTGAGGAAATATTTCCAATGCTTTACAAAAGTTTTTTTTAGTATGAGCATCATTATTTTTATTAATCATATAGTTAATCAAATGAAAAATGACACTAGCTTAGTGTGACAAGAATTATTCACCATAAATCCTTATTTATTGGTACAGATTTGCTTCTAGTACTTAATTACTAGTTTTTATTGACAAGCTCTGTTTCAGAACTCTAAGAATCAATACTAATTTGACAAACCTAATTGCTTGGTTCATTCTATTTATACTTTTAAAATATAAGCACAAAGAATTTTCTACCCTTTAACTAAAATATTTTGCACGTTCCTAGTTCTCTTCCTCTCCTCCCCTGCCTCAGGAACTCACAAAATTTTTAAGAACAAATAAACAATCAGCATTTGACTTGTAAAGAATCATTGTGTGGTGCTTTAAGAACTCGTAAATTCCTTAAGGAACTGCTAATTTAAAAAAAAAAAAAAAAACTTGGTTTTTAACATAAAAATATGTTTTTTTTTAACATGAGTTAAATCATGTTTTAAGATGAATTAAATCATTTACAGCATAGAAATACTAGTCCGGGTATTAATATAATAGATAAAGTGATAAATAAACTGGCATTTTTTTAAGAAGGGAAATGTCATTGATCACTTTTCCTTTATCTATCTATCTGTTTAGCATTGATTTGTAACTAATTGACCAATTTAAATAAACTACATAAAAATATGTCTTAAAAGTACCTGGGCTCAGCACATTATTTTTACTCATCTTTACTTGTCATTATTCAATGAGCAAACTTGCCTTACCTAATGTAGCAGTATAAAGATATTTGGAGATATTAGTTGAATAGTTCTGCATCAATGTTTTCTAATTATAAAAATACTTCCCTCAAATTAAAAATGATACTATTACTGAAAACTTTTATGCCATGGAAGTGTAAAACCATTGTTACACTTAGCTATTCTAATCCGGGAACTGAGAATGGTGATGAGACTGGATGGCAGCGACTCACCTTCAGGTTCAGTTACTCAGTGCCCAGCAGGGACAGCAGGGATGGGACTAGAATGAGAAGAGAAAGCCAGTGAGAAGACTGGTGGAGGGCAAGGTAGGAAGTTTTCCTGAGTTGAGTTCCAGTTTTGTGAGGAAAGTGTCAGGCCATCTCCAGACTCAGGTGGCACAAGTGGACAATCACTTGCAAGAGGGAGTTTGCTCAGGGCTCCTAGCATCACCTAATTTTGGAAAGAAGGTGACATTTCATGGTAGCATGCTTTTCAAGAATACTACATTGCAGAGCATAATGTGATGTGGCACAGAAAAAGACGCTAGCTCCATGCCAAAACATTCAATAAGAAGCTCTCTGCAGCTCAGGAAAAGTTCTATTAATCCATATAAGCAGACTAAAGGTATCACAGGAGCTTTATTGGTGTACAAGTTTCTTGCACCTGTTCTCTTAATGGATACAGATGAGAACAGCAGGATGCTGGCTCCTTAATGCAGAGCAGAAGGTATTTAACTTACAGTGCAAATAACAAGCAATAAGATTTGTCTCTACAAACCTGAAGATTTAGTGCAAGATTTAGTGAAAACTTGGCTGTACCATAAAATAAGCTTCCTTTAAATTAGAAATCTGTCTTTTTCTAGTGAATGTTCTTTATTTTCTTAAGAACATAGTCTGTCACCTGTCCCAGCATGACATTAAGGAATGATATACTGAAGTGCATATATATTTCACTACATGACACTTTGCACAAATATAAATAAAATACAGGAAATTACATGTACATGAACAGCAAAATACATGTCTGATGTGAAAATGCAGACACAGAATCACGCAGAATACTTGAGGTTGGAAGGGATCTCTAGGGATCATCTAGTCTAAATCCCCTCAACAAGCAGGTACATCTGCATACAAAGTCAGATTCAGGCAGATTTTGAAGATCTTCAAAATAGGAGACTCCACAACCTCCCTGGGCAGCTCATTCTAGGGCTCTGTCACTCTTACAGTAAAGAAGTTCTTCCTCACACAGAGATGGAACTTCCTGTGTTTTCATTTGAACCCATTACTGTCCTATCACTGGCCACCACAGAGAAGAGTTTGGCCCCCTCCTCCCTACATCCTCTCCTCAGATACTTATATATATTGATCAGATCCTCTCTAAATCTTATCTTTTGCAGGCTACAGAGGCCCAGCTCGCTTAGTCTTTCCTCACATGAGACATGCTCCAGTCCTTTAATCATTTTTGTTGCCCTCCGCTGGACCCTCCCTAGGAGCTCCACATCCTTCTTGTACTGGGGAGCCCAGAACTGCACACAGTAGTCCAGGTGTGGCCTCACCAGAGCTGAGGAGAGGGGCAGGATCACCTGGCAACACTGCTCCTGATGCAGTTCAGTATCCTATTGACCTTCTTGGCCACGAGGGCACCCTGCTCACTCATCGTTAACTTCTGGTCAACCAGGACTCCCAAATTCCCCTCTGTGGAGCTGCTTTCCAGCAGTTCAATCCCTAATCTGTACTTGGTACTTGGGGTTATTCCTCCCCAGTTGCAGGACTCTACACTTGTCTTTGTTGAACCTCATGAGACTCCTCTCTGCCCAACTATCCAATCTGTCTAGATCCCTCTGAATGGCAGCACAGCTGTCTGGAGTGTCGGCCACTCCATCAAATTTGGTATCATCTGCAGACTTGTTCACAGCGCATTCTGTCCCCTCATCCAAGGGGATTCATCCACTGATGAACAAGTTGAACTTTATCAGGCCTGGTACTTTGTCCCTAGTGTCCCTAGGGGACATCACTGGCCACAGGCCTCCAACTGGACTCAGCCCTCTGAGCTCTGCCATCCAGCCAGTTCTCAATCCACCTCACTGTCCACTCTTCCAGTTCATACTTCCGAGGCTTCCACATGAGGATGTTATGGGAAATGGTGTTGAAAGCCCTGTTAAAGTCAAGATAGATGACACCTACTGTTCTCCCATCGTCCATGCAGCCAGTCATCCCATCGTAGAAGACTATCAGGTTCATCAGAAATGACTTCACCTGGATGAATCCATGCTGACCACTCCTGATCACCTTCTTTTCCTTGACATGCTTAGAGATGCTCTCTAGGATGAGCTGCTCCATCACCTTCCCAGGGACAGAGGTGAGGCTGAGTGGCCTGTAGTTTCCCAGCTCCTCTCTCTTGCCCTTTTTGAAGACTGGAGTGATGTTGACTTTCTTCCAGTCCTCCGGCACCTCCCCTGCTCTCCACGACTTCTCAAAAATGATGGAGAGTGGCTGAGCAATAACCTCTACCAGTTCCCTCAGAACTCTTGTTGCATCCCATCTGGGCCAAGATATTTATGGGTGTCCAGTTTATTTACGAACCTTGCAATTCGCAAGGCACCTTTTCCAGCTTTTAGGTGGCCTGTCCCCCTCATCATGATCGGTGTTAATGGGACGCGTCATAGTGGATGAAATGGATGGAATGAAAGATTCCCACTTTCCCGTACCACAGCAGGGAAAGGAGGCAAGGTCCAAAGTCCATGTTTACAGCGGGTCAAGATAAGGTTGGCCTGCTGGAAAGGGAATTTGGATGTTGCGGACGAATCGGGTAGGTTAGTAAGGTTCGGGTAATTTTACAACGAGCCAGAGCAGGAAGGTTTTAATTTGGGGACTTCAAGCCAATTATCACCAATTGAAGACCCTCTGCTAACAGACATGATGTAAAGTCTGTCTAGCCCAGCTTGCAATTATATGAACTATATCTACAGAGGATAGGAGAGTCCTTTGAGAAAAGACTCTGGCTATCCTCTTGATGCGGCTATCCGAGAGCCCAAGGTCGGAAAGGAGCCTCACGTTCTCACCATACCACTTCCCTCTAGCGCCCAGCGGGAACCCCAGGAACCCCACATCCATTGCTGATGTTAATCCCCTAACCACATTCAACAGATGTTTATACTTCTGTGCCTTTTCTGCCGCTGCATCACTCAAGATGGTAACCCCACTTTCGTAATGGACAGTTACGTCCACCACCTTGGCACGAGCTCCCTTAACAAATACCAAATCTGGCTTAAAGAGTTCGTTGTTATTATCCCTGAGATGGGGCTTGTTAAAGACTTCCCATCCCAGTCTCTTAGCCTCTTCCACCTGCAAACCACATAAGTTGTTATGCCGTTTGATCCGTGCCTCCTGGACAGCAGGGCAGTAGCCAATTATATGGGCGCAGGATTCCCATTCCGCAGAGCAATGTCTGCACCCTCTAGAGGCGTTTTCACCCAAGCCGTGGCCTAAGAATTCCCTAGTAGGGTTAACGTTGACCCGCAGTTGGATGGTTGTTATTAATTTGCAATGGGGGATGCTGCGGTAGTGAATTACTAATAGGATCATTTTCAAAACACTTGATCCCATGGCCTTGAGATCGTTTACCTAAATGATCTGTAACCCAATCCTGCTCCATGAGCAGAAAGTCTTCTTCTCTCCTAGTTTTCTCTCTTGTTTCTAGGTTCTGTAGTTCATGGGAAGTAGCCTTAAAAGTAAAGACTGAAGCAAAGAAGGCATTTAGCAACTCTGCCTCCCCTGCATCCCCGTCACCAAGGCATCCTCCCTATTCATCAGCAGACTCATATGTTCCCAAGTCGTCTTCTTGCTGCTGATGTAGAAGCCCTTCCTGTTGTCCCTGACTCCCTTGCTAACTTCAGTTCCAAATGGACCTTGGCCTTCCTCATTGCCTTACTGCATTCGCTGACAATGTGCCTATATTCTTCTCAAGTGGTCTGACCCTTCTTTTGCATTGTGTGTGCTCTCTTTTTCTCATTAAGTTTACCCAACAGCTTCTTGCCCATCCATGCAGGTCTCCTGCCCACCTTGCTTGTAGGAATGCATCAATTCTGAGCTTGGAGAAAGTGGTACTTGAATTGAATCCAGGAGGCCAAATCTCCTGGATTCCCTTTTCCTCTAGGGCCCTAGTTCAGGGTATTCCTCTAAGGACATCTTTGAAGAGTTCAACCCTACTGAAGTCCAGGGTTGCAATCCTACTTCTTGCCCAGCTTCTTCCTTGCAGGATCATGAATTCCAATATTTCAGGGTCACTGCAGCCAAGCCTGCAATCAACTTTCACCTTTCCAACTAGACCATCTCTGTTTGTTAGTCTAGCAGTCTAGCAGTGCACCCCCCCTTGCTGGCTCATCAACCACCTGTATCAAAAAATTATCTGCAATGTTCTGCAGGGACCTCCTGGACTGTCTTTTCCTGGCTGTGTGCTTATCCCAGCAGACTTCAGGGTCCCCATGAGGACCAAGATCAGAAGGCCTCTTGCAGCTGCCTGCAGAAGGCTTCATCCACTTGCTCTTCCTGGTCAGGAGGCCTGTAGTGAATACCTCCCATGTCACCCCTATTGGCCTGCCCTTTAATCCTTCCTCACCCACAGGCTCTCAGCTTGTGCTTCGTCCTCCCCTGTGCTGAGCTTCATATAATCCAGTCGCTCTCTCACATAAAGAACACCTCCATCATCTCACCTTCCTGTCCTGGCCTTCCTAAAAAGCCTAAAGCCATCCATGGCCGTGTTCCAGAACTACTGGGGTTTTGTTTGTTTGTTTGTTTGTTTGTTTTCATATTTGTATTACTCAGTAAAAATTATATTTATACTTAAGTATTTATATTATTGTGATTTTGTTTTTGTTTTATTTGTGAATATTTGTGAAAGGTTGCAAGGACAGTCAGAAGTCAAATGAATCTAACAGATACATCTGAAAGCATCTGAAAGGTAAGTCAGATCTAAACTGCAAATGCCTATCACTGTTGGAATTTGTCATGCTTTTTAGGGCTTAATAAAGTAGAGAGCTTAGCATAAGTAGATGATATAGTATAGCACAGGGCATACAGCATAGGGCATGGCATTCAGAAGATCTCGCGATGTCACGGGAAGTTAGGAGCATAATTAATACATGCCTTACTGATGACCCCAGGAGAGGTTAGTCTCCTGATTGGGCAGTGGGTGAGTTCCCGCACTTTGCTGGGGTATATAGGCAGACTGAACAAAGCAATAAACGCCATTTGCCGCATCCTCCATATTGGTGTCTGTGCTCTATGGCCCTGGGGTGAGGACAACCCCAGGTCAGTCCAGCTAGCAAACGAGGCTTGCCGACCCTCTTTGGCAACATAGCACTAACTGACTCAGTTAATCCGTCTTGAAAACACAGTAGCAGACACAGTTTTATTGTTTTGTATTGTATTGTACATTGCTGTCAAGCTCACACCTTTGTCACACATTTGGGATGAGAGAACAGAGAAAAAAAGAATCCCAGTAATGACAATTCATTGGTCCTAGGTAGGTTGAAACTCAAAGATGTTGCAAGATTATGCCAGCACACTAATTCAGAAAGCAATAAATAGTGAAGATGATAGCCCCTTGCAGAAGAAGCTCCATAAATGGAGTTTTGACTCCACTGGAAGACTGAGTACAAGGTGAAACAGCTATGAGCAAGAGTGGTTCTCCAGGTAGGACTAGGAGAGATAGCTTGATTGGAGTGTGGGGCCTCCTCCTCAGTTCTTCAGGGAGGGTCTGAAACAGGCCAGAGGCACAGGGAAAGTGATTAATGTGAGTTTGTAGTGTGAGAGAGAGAGAGAACAGAAAAATTAGATGAGAAATCACTGTCCACTATACCTACCACCCTAAGTAAACAAACATTATATTTGTTTGCATTTATGTTACATAGTAAATACATAA
Organism: Nothoprocta pentlandii; assembly: GCA_013398315.1. Lineage (NCBI taxonomy): Eukaryota > Metazoa > Chordata > Aves > Tinamiformes > Tinamidae > Nothoprocta > Nothoprocta pentlandii. Next base: position 248,705 of record VZSG01000757.1, on the reverse strand, counting down.
ATACATTCATTGTGCATCTGAAGGTCTGATAAGATCCAGGGCTTTCAGTGTGGTATACAAAGTATGACAGACTCAAGTGTTATGTCGTAGCAAGGAGAGGTATGACAAGAGGACAATATCTCATTAAACACTTTCCCTTTATTATTCCCATCATCTATTAATACAGATACTAGAACTTTCTGTCAGGCAGTTTATTTCAGTCATTTACAGAATGAGAAAAAATATATATCCTGGGGAAAAAAATCTTGGTCAGTTAAAGGAAGAAGCACAAACTAAAAGAACAAATGAAAGAGAAGAGTTTAGTCTGATGCAGCATTAAGAACTGTGCTATGTATCACGTACAACAATTCTGATGGAATGAAGGAAATAACAAAATTATTTCTAATTTAGGAAGAGAAATTAAGTTGTGAGAAGAAAAAAATCACAAAACTTAATTAGGGCTTCCTGGTGAATAAGAATGCTTATTATCTCTATTTGTAGAGAGCTCCATTTGGCTCTTGGGACTGAGTCAGTTTAAGATTTTATAAATTTTTCTTAATTAAATTCAAAGTAAAGTAACAGAATATGCTACAACTTTCCTCTAATATAGCAGAGTCATAAGAAAAATAGATGATAAAATAATATATTGAATACAGTACAGAAAAAAAGACAAGTGAAAATAGGAATAATATACAACAGGTATTTCCACGTCAAAAATGCTAATTTTAAATGTAGGCAGAGAACAGATTTTTGTTTTATTTTTATATGTATAACAATTGCACAGTCTGTCTCTTTCAAAGTGGCTAAATGGTTCTTTTTAAGTTAGATATGTAAAGTATGCAAGAGAAGAAGGATTATAAGAAGTATAGAATTTTGTTTTGGAGCCCCCAAAGCAGACTAACTAGAATGTAATTTGATTTTAAATGATTATGGATATCATTCTTTATTCAAGATGGAAGCAGCTAAGTAACAAATTCTCATTACAAACTTGTTACAGAAGAAAATGCTGATTCATCATGATGATGGACAAGCTACACTGAGAGCTTTGACAGAAGCCTGCTTTGGCAGAAGGCTTCTCAGCAGGGAAATATGGACATATTGGAAGAGGAAATCTGCTCCAGCTGGTCACCGTCCAGATTTGTGTCATTCCAACCTAACAACAACCATCCCTGGCTCCCCTGAGGTAGTGACCAATTAGAGATGGCCATTTATTCAGACACATGCATGATCTTTTGGTAAACACAGCTAATTAATAGACTGACTCAGTAAATCTGCTCTTTGACATTACAGACAAATGCAATATTTCTTCTTCGTTCAGTAAAAGTTACGTCACATCTTTCTACTCCTTCTCGTTATCATTTTCCCATAATCTTTGGCATAAGAATCACTTAGTTGTTATTGAAATATATTTTTTAAACAGACCACTCTGATCTATTTCCAGTACTTGTATGCAGCTACAGCTACATATCCAACTTTTCTCAACTAATATGTAAAAAGACAATTTCTATTATCACACAAAAGTGTAGAAATTCTATCCAGACCATATTTATTTTCTGTGGGAGTAAATATCTATAACAATCAATCAACTGTGTTGCTTGACTCTCTAGTATTTTGTATTGACCCACTTCTGTAGTAATTTAAGGGAGCAAAAACATTTAAGAAGTGACTATTTTCAACAAAGTCTATGAGATTAGTAGGCTAAGTGGTTACAGATGAGTTAAATATATTGACTTGCTATATTCTAAGCTATATGTGAATGTACATTATCTAGGAAGTTGTGATGTGCAGCTAGAGGGGTGACCGGAACTCTTTCAGATTCTGAGATTATTTCACTGAATTGAATTGTCAAATTTTACACTTGTCAAGTGTAAAATATTAGAGATAAGAAATTATAAGAAAGCCAAAGCATAGTGAAGCTAGAAATGGAACTGAAAATATACATACATGTAAGTGATTTTCAGTTGAATCAGTGGATGCATGATGATCATTCTTGCCCTTTCTCAGAGGCCCAGCCCTCTGGTGTGGTTTTCCCCAGTTCTTCAAGGAGCAGGTGCAGAGTACAGTGATGGCTCTCAATCTTTATGGGCTATCTCTATGGTATAATTCCCCATCCCCCCACTCCCCATGCTGTTGTCATCACATTAATATTGCAGATATCCTGATTTACGGGTGTTTCTGCAGGTCTGCAGGCCAGCTGAAGCTGGTTCATAACAAACCTATGTCACTTTGTACTATAAGCACTCAAAACAATACCAGCCCACAACCATAGACAAGCTGCATAGCTCTAGTGTGCACATCAGCAGGTAATGTAGTGCTCAGCTGGGGTGGTAAAAATGTACCCATCAGTAGGTCATTCTGCATCTTCAAAGCCGGGAGATGTCTATGGTGTGGGTCTATTACTTATCCTTTGTCTGGACTTGTCAATCAAGGTATTGTTAGATGATGTTTCCTTGGATTACAGTAACCCAACCCCAGTGTGATGGCATCATCCCTGGTGCACCTAGATTTTCTTTACCCTTGGGGAGTGTCCCAGATCAAACATTTCTTCAACCATGTGCTGGTCTGTGTGGCACTTGTCAAGGATCCTTTGCATCTTGCTGCCTACAACCTCTGAAGTTTAGACAATTGTCTTTCTATACCTTGTCTTCTCAATGTCATTTTACCAGTCCCAAGGCTGAATTCTACTATCCCCAGACTGAATTCTACTATCCCCAGGCTGAATTCTAGTATTTAAAATGATTTACTTATATGGCAAGAAGCCCTTAGCTTTGCAATTATTCAGTTCAACATTTTATATTTAAAGGTGACATTAACCCTAACATTTCTTCACACTCCGCAGTTAATGTATTTGACTTTTTGTTGTTTTCATTTACTTTTCATTTACCATTTTCCAAAATTTTATACTGAAGTATTTTCACAAATGCACTGATTTAATAATAATTAAAAATATTCTTATTGAATTATCAATGATGAATTAAGCCAATATATGATTATAAAACTGTATTTTTATTACAAATTATTAAAAAGAAATGCTAAGAAAAAGTAGAGATATTTAAAGAAAAAAATGTGTTGGCAATTATTACTGAATCACTAGTAAAACATAATATGATGCTCAGTATATGTCAATGTAAGTCTGCAACTGGGAATGCCTGTGTTTGGAACAGATTTGAAGGTCTTTGAAAAATATCTTAAGGCAAATTGAACTGAAAAAAACCTTTTAACAAATAATTTGTATATATATTAACTCTGTCTAGTATTTATGCAATGGGAATTTTTCAAATTTGAATGATTTAAAATATATATTTCACATATCTGTCTCACAAACAAGATAAGAATTAGAGTCTTGCGTGGTTTCTATCACAACAATCCCATACAACGCTTCAGGTTTGGGGCAGAGTGGCTGGAGAGCTGCATGGCAGAAAAGGATCTGGAGGTGTTGATTGACAGTCATCTGAATATGAGCTAGCATTGTGCCTAGGTGGCCAAGAAGGTCAATGGCCTCCTGGCTGGTCTTAGTGTTGTGGTTTGATGGGAGGGGCGGAAATCAGCTGCAGACACCATTAGGTTGCCACCTCCACAGGGAAACCGACAAAACTGGCCGTGGTGTCTCCATGCTACTCCACTCTTTGTTTACTCTCATTAGTGTGTGCTAGGAGGACAGATTACGTTGCCAAGGGGATCATGGAGAAGTAGATTCTGTACATACCAACCATCCTGGAAGTGATAACTGTCTCTCACCTCAAGGAAGCCTCTGTAATGCCGTAACTTCTGTTAGTCCCTAGTTTTTCTTCTGTTTTCCCCTTTCTCAAGCAATTCTCTCTCAATCAGGAACAATGTAGCCAGCAGGACTAGGGAAGAGTAGTTAAGCATTGGAACAGACTGCCCGGGGAGGCGAAGGAGTCCCCATCCTTGGCAGTGTTCAAGAAAGATGTAGATGAAGCACTTAGGGATGTAGTTTATCAGGCATGGTGTTGAAGGACTTAGAGTTGGACTCAATCATCTTAATGGTCTTTTCCAACAAGAAAGATTCTACGATTCTATGATTTTTGTTCTATTTTAATGAATTGCATGTATATAGGGATTTTATTCCATGAAGTTGCTATCATGTTCTAAACGTTTTAATGATAGTCATGACAGTGCCACTTCTTTGCCAAACTGAGTTCTCAGCTTGAACTTCATATTTGCCATTTGAAGCCATGCTTTGAGGAACACTTCTCAGGAAGCCATTTTGACACTAAATTGGGAAATATTCCAGAAACGCTGCTTGCATAATCTACTCATGAAAAATGTATTACTAATATATTTAAAAACTCAGAATTATTATTTGTTATTCACATAATACAAAACCACTCCCCATATCTTTTAAAATTTATGCTTGCTGTGGTTCTCTGCTCTTGATGAGAACAAGTATCTGACAAACTTGAAGACTTTCAAGTTAAAAATAATAACACTATAAAAGATCAAATGTCAGTCACTATGAACTGTTACTTGGATTTCCATTAATTCATGGCTAGTTTAAGGGATGAATTCTATTCAGATCTAAACATATGCACACATCTTTCCAAGCTTTTTATAGTCCCTATTTTTAATCTTCCTGTGAACCTTTGGATAATTTTCTTCACTTCTTGTACCATATATTTATGAGGAGTTTAAAAATTAAGATGCAATCTAATCTGTCTGCTTCAGGCCCCTGAAATGTTAACTTGTTTAAAGAAATAGTACTCCTCAAGTATGTGTGTACCACTTATATAGAGAAACTGGAGAGGAATAAGTATCTTTGAACATCTGCTACGTCTAATCTATTTGAACACATAGAATAGGTGGCAAAAAAAAAAAAAAGATGAATGTACTAAGAGAGTCAAACAAATGAGATGAAAGAAGAAAAAATCTATGTAAAGATTCTCTTTTTTGTCCTTTTTATTTCAAAGTGTTTTATACAACTATCTAGGCCATAATTAATTTCAAGATAATTGAAAAAGTATGAGTGAACTGATAATTTGGTTGTTGACTTGTTTATCTACTTCTGTTTAAATATATATTAAAATATATAAATAAATTTACATATATTGAATCAAAACAGTCAAACATTATGATATTTTGTGTGACTGATCAATATTTGTCATTAAACTTAATTTGAAGATAAAATTAAGTTTTGTATTATATTTTAATTCATACATACATAACTTTCTTTTACAATTCTCCTCAAGATATTTAAAATGTAAAAACATGAAATTCACAGCAGCTGATTTTGTTGCTTTGTTTTCTCATATGCTAAGATCTGTAACTGTGTGTTTCAAATACTTTCAAATGTTCTGCCACTGAAACCTCCATGTAGTATCATGTAATTTTTCATAAATAGAAATGTCATTTTGCCTGAAGTATTTAAGAATTTTCAGAGAAAAGTAGAAAATGTGGAGTAATAGTGCATGGCAGGAAAACTATGACAATGCTACGCTGATATGAGATAATCACATGAAGAAATATTAAAAAAAGTTGACACAGTATACTATAATCATTATGATTAGTTTTGATGTGTTTACCTTTCCCTTGACTTAAAGTGTGATGTCTGCTCTGATACAAAGTATGCACTAGTTAAAAATTATTTTCTTTACAGTAAGCAAAGAATGAAATATCAGGAGCTCCTCTTAAGGAGAAAAATACTAGTAAATACTGCTTCCTGGTACATGCCCAGATTTTAATATAGGATTACATTTTCCCTTGGGGTTTCTTCTGATTTGTGT
>VZSG01000757.1:181629-214369 GCA_013398315.1 Nothoprocta pentlandii | reverse complement strand
AAATAGAAATAGAAATAGAAATAGAAATAGAAATAGAAATAGAAATAGAAATAGAAATAGAAATAAAAAATAAAAAATGTGGTCAATGTGTTTTTCATTTTCTCTCTGTACATTTGATTATTTAAGAAAGTCATTGACTGCCATGCATCGTATTTCATTTCCGTTTTTTTTTATCCTATCGACTGCTGTTTAGAAAACATGACTAGAGACTACATTAATGCCTAAGAGAAACATTACTCTCCAATACTGTGTTTGTTTGATTGTTTTTTCTTTTTTCTAGCCCAGGACTCAATGATATATTTATTTATTAAACATGTATAGGAAGCTTTTGCTATACAGATTAATAACATGGACTTACCACAACTAAATAAATCAGTTTAAAAATAAACTTTGAATACTACATATCTCACTTTTCATGTATTTTTTTTTGTCTGTTCTGCACAGAATAGTTTATTTTGATTAGAAATAATTAATGCATAGAGAATAGTATAAATTTTGTTGTTCATGTAGCATAATTTCATGTTGTTTGACCAATTATAATTGCAGCTTTAAAATGAAGAAATTTCCAATCATGTTATACACTTGACACAAATACATTGAATAAAATAATATCGAATAAAATGTATGCAAAACAATAGAGAAAAACTCAAAATAACATTGATTCGAAGACTCAGATACATGAGTCAGAGTCATTTCTCATAGTTTATTCCCCATTACAAATATAAGCTTGATGTCCATATAGGAAAGGAAAAAAATGACTAGCGAAAAAAAACTGAAAGGTTCGATATTTCATCTGAAAAGGAACAAGCTAAATATATGAAATTTGGTTTGTCCGTCCTTAGAGGAATGAGAAGTAAGTCAAGCCTGGAAGACAGGAATCCCTGCAGTTCTGCCCAGACTTTATCCAGTCCCAGCATGCAGCTATGCATACAAGCTGAAAACATCTCAGGAAGATATTGGAGTTTACCTTAGCCTCTCTCACACTCCGGTGTATATGATAAGAAAACACTAGACTGTTTCAGAACAGCAGACGATACAGAAAATGAGTAAATCTTTTAAAATAAAGGCATTCACAGCAATACTGTAGACATCCCAAGACCCACCCTCATGTTTCCCTTTTGAGTGTCTGGAGTTAAACTTCCACAATCGTTACTTTCTTATATGTCCAAACTTCAGGCATGTTCCTTACTTCACATTACAAGCATTTTTTTTCTAGAACAACAAGTCCTATGTCATTTCTAGAACAGCAAGTCTAGAACAACAGTCAAGAAACATGTAGATAAGGCACTTAGGGACATGAATTAACAGGTATAGTGATCAGGGGTTTACGATTGGACTCAATAATCTCAATGGTCATTTCAATCATAACTCTATGATTCCTATATGTAACAAAATGGCTGGGTCAATGAAGACAAGAATTCAAGATCCTGATCAGTGTTCAAACATCTTCACCAGATCATTGCTTTCCTTAAGCCAAATGAGATCAGAAGCACTTTGCACTTGCAAGAATTCAGTTAATGTTTCCTGTAATTAATTTTTTTCCTCTGAACAGCTATAAAACCAAAAATGTAGCAAGAATTTGAAGTAGCATGCAGTTTATGTCAGATTTAAAAACAAAGAGGATAACATGATCTGTGACCAAGCACCCAAAGTTAGGATAATTGTCTGAACTTAGTATGTGAACAAGATAACTCCAGCACAACTCAAACAAAGGGCAGAAAGAGCACTTAGCAACAAAAGTTAAGTCACTGTGTGTCTCATCTCTTCAAGGAAATCTAAGTGCTTTATAATTAAGACAAATCTTTACTGATATTTATCGGCATTATACTGAAGCTTCTTTTTCTTTACAGAGGCTATGATTAAAAATCTTGCTTTTTAGATCAGAGCTACAATCAATGCAGAGTTGGCCACACTGGTTATGATAATTTACGGCTGAAAGACCTGAAAGTGAAAGACTGTTTTTTTTTTATTTTTGCGTATCACTGAATTACAAATGAAAATAATGATAACAGCAAATAATATTTAACAGCTATATAACTGCAGGAAAGACCAATTCACTGAAAAAAAATGTAGTTTGAGAAGAAGAAATCATGATTTTTTCAGCTTTAATGTAGATCTATGAAAGCCTGCAGAAGAGGAGGAAAATAACATTACAGTCGTTTCCCAGAGGAAAGTAACCTAGACACAACAACAGAAGTGAGCTGTCACAACCATTCTGGAAGCTAAAACTTTCCATAGTGGAAGTTTAAGCAAAATATAAAAATTAGCTGGCAGAGAAGTGAATGGATCAACAAGCTAAATTTTAATAAGAAAAATCACATGCAGTCAAGATATGTTTCCTTTTTGAAAAGGAACAAACAAGAAAAGACAGTCCTTCATAAATACCTCAGATTTTTTTTAAAAGTCTTTTTGCATCAAAAATTTCTCTAGTATGCCACTACAAGCAACAAAACCAACAACCAAACAAACAAAAAGACCTGCAATTGCCACCAAGGTTTTTTTTCCTCCTTATGTAAATCTATCTTTGAGCAAAAGATATGCTACAGAAAATGACAATATTCTAAGACTTATTCTCCCTCAATTTCTTATTTAGCATTGCCATAAATTTCAGAAACAAGAAGCGGTAAGGTGGTTAAAAGGTAGTATGCTCTATACAGCACAATCACAGAATCATTCTAGTTGGAAAAGACCTTCGAGATCATTGAGTCCAACCATAAAGCCTTTAACACCACACCCGCTAAATCATATCCCTAAGAAGTGCCTCATCTACAATAGAAGATATAGATTTTGTTGTATTATATAGTATTTTTTTTATTTGGTTTTGTTTTTGCTGATCAACTAACTCATGGGAAAAGAAAGTGAGGTAGGAATGAGCATAGATAATTGTTAACTGGAAAGTAACTGGGAATATCTAGATAGAGATAATATCACCAGTTTATATGCTGGCAGGTACATTAATTAAGTCTTAAATTTCATCATCAGCTCTCTACAACAATAAGATCAAAGCATGATATATTCATTTTAAATGACTTCAGAAGAACAGATAATTTATCATTTTTTTCTGAAGAAAAACTAACAGCTTTTCCATAATCTCTTCCACCATGTATCCAGCGTCTACCTATGTAAAAGATCTTGCCAGAGTAAATTCAGACATCTTGTTTTCAGAAGCAACAAATCTCTTTTTTTTTTTTTGGTTCAGAAGTTTAAAATGATCAGTCAGAATAAGCAAGAAAATCACTAGCACCCAAACTGTTTCTCTTTCTCCCTCAGAATCTGTCTCCTTAAGATTTCTCTTTGTCTGCACTTTCCAATGTCTATATCTTATCAAATAACTCTCCAATATGATTGGAATAATCCTCCCTTGCCTCTCTATCTTGATAGCCAGCTGTAATTTGACATGAAGAGAGAGAGAAAAAAAAAAAGAAAAAAGGAAGAATTGAAGAAAAAAAGGCTGCAGCAATAAATATATAGACACAAATGGGGAAGTAAAAGGCAAAGATTGACTTTACTACTCCTTCCATATCAAACTAAATTGTTCAATCACACAATGTGTACAAGATGTACTACACAAGTCTTCAGCATAGGGATTCAGTATAGGTGCATTGTTCCCAAAATTGGAAAGAAGAAATGCTTAAAACAGTTCTGTGAAGAAATATATTTACTCATTATTTAGTTTTCCATCTCCATTCCCACTAGAAATGCCCTCTTTTGTACTTTCTTGTGACACATATGGGGACAGAACATTTGGAAGACCTACTCCAAGCATCTAAGGGCACTGAAAACAAAATGTTCCCTTTGTGCAACTTGTACTAATCTCAAATACATGTAAAATAATAACTACAAAGGTAAGTAGCAAAGTCAACTAGAGAATTCTTGATGGATGAGGAACAATATCTCATCACAAACATGATCAAGGTCCTAATATTATTATCACATGATAATGCACAACATTAAACTAAATTTGTTGCAGAGATGGTACTCTTGCTCTCTAAAATGCATTGACCTTTCAACTTACTTCACATTTTAAAAACACCTTACTGTATATTTCCTTACTGCTTATTATATTTCCTTACTGTATATACCTTACTGCTATATTTCTATGTGGTGAAACTACCAGAATGCACAGTGTTGTTGCAGGCATTTATAGTAAGAGGTCTGTTCTAATTTTGCTTCAGTGACTGTTTATAACCATCAATAACATAGCCAGCCAATTTCAAATCATCTTTGATGAAAAAGGAATGATCTGAATGCATAAAAAAATTTACAAAGGCTGAGTTTTTCATTTTTAGACCTATCTGAATTAGAAGTCCCCAAATATTTTGCTGATACTGCTTGCACCTAATTTTTTTGATTGCATTTATTTCTAAAATATTACCATATGAATGTAGTCTTTTAATTGTTATGTGACTTTTTAGATGCCTTGTTATTTAGTTTCTCACATGATATTTTGCAGATTTCAAATGTAGGAAAGAGAACAAGAATTACCAGATGAGATGTTATCAGTCTATCCACAGTCTATCCTGAAATGTTACATGAAAGAAATAGTCTCATGTGGTTAATTTAGTTAGCTTCCAGTAAGTTAGTTGAAGTCTGACCTAATCTCATGTATTACTATGAGAAACCTCTTTCTTTTTGCTTTTTTTTCTTTTTTCTTTTTTTGTATATACTAATTCTTTTTGCAAAGCCAGTATTTCTTCACTCAGCTGAGAACTGACTTCTGTATTCTCTCATCCTCTTCCTTAGTGAGCAAAGGCTATTATTATTTTTTACACTGTAATACCTGATTGCCGCCCAGAAGCCTCTAACCACCTCAATTCCCTCTGCTTCTCAAGGCAGAAGATTGGAAACCGACATTGCTGCAACTTTTGCAAGCTCATTGAACCTGAAGGGCTAAGAAAACCTTGTTAAATGCCTCAGAAGCATACCAAGAAATATATAAAAAAGATGAGAAATTCAGCACAAAATCCACAGTCTCCCAATGCGCTAAGACAGCAATCAAATCAGAACTCTCAAAGAAAAACAACAGTAACACCATGTAAGAGAAACACCATTGCTTTTATGCATGGAAATCTAAGGATTAGCACAAATTGCTACCCATGAGAATTGTAAAAAGGATAAAACCTGCTGTCTTATAATTTCCATGTTATATATCAATCTGATAGTTGCACACTTTTTATTTTAATAACTAGGGACTTGTTTTTTATTGGTCCAACTATCAGAAAAGTCATTGCCATTTATTTATAGTAAAATACTTAATTTTCTTCTTGTACTTCTTCAAGAACTTTCCTAATGATTTTATATCAGTTGTTGGCAGAGAAGCACAAATCTGGACCATACATATACATATACATATACAGATACAGATACAGATACAGATACATGTAATATACATACACATGCAAAGTATGTAATATACATATATATAGTCAGTTAGAGCTTGGGTTCCAGATTAAACTACCTAAATTTAGGACTCTGTATGCCATTCTCACAACGTATAAAATAAACTAAAATTTATAGGCAATAAAAGACAAAGGACTGATCACATGAAAAATTTCTAGATTCCATTTACTTCATTGACTTGATCATGATCTCTGAATACAGCATTTCTGAAGATGCTGATGCAAACATTTGGATATAAAATTTCTATAAGTTGAAATTATTTATTATTATGAAATTATTTAATAATTTACTTTTTTATATATATCTCCACCTTCATGCCAAAAATTTAGAGATTACTTGAAATTACTGTTTATCTTCTGCCCTGCTTGTGCTGTTTTAGAATTCTTTTTTTCATATTCCATAGAAAGTACTCAGTATAAAAACTGAAGTATTGTAGATCTTTAAACCTATTTCATGAAGATGAATTTGTCACGTCTGAATTTTCAGGGAGAACTACTATATTACTGTTTATGTAGTAAGTCACAGTTAAGAACAAAATGTACATTAATTAGATTTTTTTTGCAAAGAATCAAGCTGCCTGATCTACAAAGATTAATTAGAATAGAGGAGAAGGTCAATTTGTTCTGAAATACTGTACACTTGTTTTTGACATGGTAGACAATAGCTATGTTTTCTTGTAAAAACTGATGACATTCTTATGAATCTTTTAGTATAGTGACATCATAAATATTCTTTTTATTAATACTAAATTCTCATAACTGATTTTTTGTTGTATAATAATAGTTGCTAATGGATTTTCTTGCTCAGAAATTGAAAACTCGTGGCAGTATATGCTAGTCTAAATAATTAAGCATATATGATTATAAAAGGTTGAGGTTTTAAGTTTTGATAGTTCAGCTGTATTATTTTAAATTTATTTTAAATTATTATCTCTTCACTTCTCTGTCATTCACGTAGTCCACACCACTGACATTCTTTCATTGTTTTACCTACAGTACATAACATATGATAGAATACTTTGAATAATATTAGATCAAAACAAAATCCAGTAGAATGCTTGAATTCAAATACAGTTATAAATAATTTTATATTTTTCTAATATGTATCTCTTGTTGCTTACGTTTAGCTTTCTGTGAAAACATATGTGACAAATAATTTTATATTTTATTAATAATTTTATATATTCAGTAAGAATACTGTTAAATATGAGTCTACACTGAAAGTGCTTTATTTTCCGGTCTCTTTGAAGTGTAAAACAAAGCTTTCAATTTTCATATTTACACAGAAATTTATGATGTGCAGCCAAATGTGATACATGTTAAATGAAGAAATGTCAGTCTCACAGAACAGATATATATGAAGCCTGAGTGAATATTTAACAGATGATCTTCCCTTTAAAAATAATCTTTCTTTTCTCACCATTGCCAAGTTCTGACCTCAGATAGGAGTGGGCAAAAAAATGAGAGAGAAAATTGCAGTCTTCTTCTAAAAATGCTTGTAGATATTTCCTAAAGTCTAGCTTTAGGGTGCTCTTTGTTCAGCATGCTGACTACAGTTGATCCCATTTTATGCTACTGCTTGTTTCTTGATTTCAACTGACACAGTCTCAGTCTTATTTGGTCTTTTTTTTTTTTTTTTTTTTTTTTTTTTTTTTTTTTTTTTTTTTTNTTTTTTTTTTTTTTTTTTTTTTCCCCCTAACAATAGTTCTTTAAGAATTAATATTTTCTTCTAACAGATTCAAAAGAATAACATGTTTGTCTTGAAAGCTTATCATCTTTGCAAATAACACTAAATGTCCTTTACAAATATCCTTTGATGCTGAAAATGATGCTGAATTTGCATCTTGTACATAGACTAGACACAAAGATGCAGGAAGACTAGGTGTAGGAAATAAGATACTTGACACAGTTCTGTCCTGATTTAGTCTTGGGATACTCCTTGAACCTACTCCTTATAGGACAACACCTCTGTTTTGTCTGGACAAGGGTGTTGCTTTGCCCACAGAGAAATTGCAAGGGCAAAATGAGTCATGTCAGAGACTGAACCATTGAGTAACGCATCGTGTGATCAGTCTTACCATGTGCACAGGTGATGCAGTAAAGTGACAGCTAAAGTGAGACTGTGATGGATATACTTAAAGGTAAAAATGTCATTTGCATGACTGCTAACTCTTGTGTCTTCTTCCTGTGTAACATATAAAAAAAAATGCTTGTTTATCTTCTTTTAATTATTACCTGGAGTCCTGTACACCAGCTACACTAGGTATAATCTGAGCCTTGAAGAAGAGACAAAGTGTAAGTCCTATGAATTTATATGACTATTCTTTCTAATTACAGAATATTATTTTGCTGATTTTTTTTCCAGTACAATTTTTCAGTAGTCAGGTGAAATGCAATTTATGGTAGACACTTAAATGTCATAAATACTGTGGATTATGTAGAAGCTACAAGTTTTAGCTAAATGATTCAATAATTGGTAATTAATAGACCTTGCTTTTCTTAGGAAAAGTGAATCACAAAAGTAAACTTGTAAGTCATAAATATTTCTCCTATTGGCTAAATCACTTATTGCTCTAAAAGGTTTTATTATTTAAATAAGCATTTGTGTTATAATCTTGTGGGTTTTGTAGATATTTATTATCTACACTGGCCCACACAGATAGAAGACAATAAATATTCCAAATGATTGGAATTAGCTGTGAAAATGTGAAAGATATTCAGAAAAGACAAAGTAGCAGCCACATTTAAAGTCATATGTTAAAAATGTATAAAAAACCCCACTACATCTACTTGCTTCAAACACATCCTTTCATTTCCACTCATGCAAACCATATTTAAAATAAAAAGAATTAGAGAATTTAAAGAAGCAGTTGTTTCACTTGGTCTCTATGACTAAAAGCAAAATGGAAAAAAAAAAACTGCAAAAGAAATAAACACTTCAAAGAATATTTTCTTTTCTTTAAGAGACCAAACATTAGTGATACTGAAAATTGATATGTAAAGTTATAACCATTTAAAGGCTTTTGTTACAAAAAAACTCTGTTCTCCTCAGCATATGTGCATTTTTATCTCAGTTGCATGAACAAGCTGTTAATTCTATATGCTTCTGAAAGACAGAAATTATGTGATTTGTAAAACTTCATACAGTGAAGGTTACAATGGAGGTCTGTGGGCCAGGACTCGACCAACCTTGACAGGGCCTCAAGTATAGTGCCGCTGTCGGAGCAAGACGTGCTGGAACTTGTCGGCCATAAGCCCTGGGAAAGACAAGATAAGCCTGGGTCGTCCTGACTAAAGGGAGCTGTAGAAGGGAGTATTGTTTCAAGGTTGTAGATAAACTTAGTCTGCTTTAAGTCTGCCGATAGGACTCAATTTGTTGCTCATTATTTTTTATAACCTGCTTGTAGCTGCTTTTGCATTTAACCAATCAAGGAGTGCCTGATTTGAAGAAGCACCCAATCCATGTAAGACACGCTACCTTCTGATTTATATAAACGTGTGTGTAACAACAATAAAATCGACACTTTGCTTGCATCAAGCTATGTCCCGTCTCTCAATCGCGGCAGAGGTCATCAAAGTTCTACTTAAATTTTGAACAATGCAAAGAGGAAATCTTGTAGATTGTAAAATTTCATTCTCATGATAGTCTTGCATCATTTGTCTAACTGTCTAACTCTACTTGAGAGGCCTCTGGAATCCACAGCATTTCCTGTACCAGCTGCATCCCATCTTTATTTTGATGGAAGTACCATATCTTGTTTCAGCTTCAAATCAAGCTTGTATGCTTGTATGCCAAGCGTGATATTTGCTGGCTGTCACATGTCTTTCTTTGCCTTTTCACCTGCCTTGCAGCATGGTGCTGGTTTTCTATTCTAGGCCTAGAATGCACATACTGCTTTTTGGCAGATCAGCTGACTGCTGATGAACTGTATGTAGATCATGAGGTTGTGAAATAGCTAAGAACACAATTGTAGGCAAACATCGCACTCAGGGAAACATTGGAAGGTATATTTCTCAGCAGAGATCCAGAAATTATATTTCTACTTGTATGTGATCCCATGCACTTGTTTTTCAGCCTAAATACTCATGCGGGGGTCTCCAATGATGGCTGCAACCATTAAGTTTTATGAAACTTAATTTTGTGAAAATTGAGTTAGGGATATATTCCTTATATATTCCCAAATATATTCCCAAAATTTTATGAAAATTTTGAGTTTTATGAAACTCAAGTATTGCATGGATCAAAAGAGAAGTTTCAGACCCAAAGAGGGAGAATACCTACGTAACAGAGAAACACTCTTCTTCCACTGGTTTTCTGCAGGCAGTATGGAAGGGGACATTCACAATATAGTGAGCTACCACTGATGGTGATATTGGCAGATGGTCAGCGCAGCTGGTCTTAAGAGATCTGACAACAAATTATCAAACAAGCTCAAAAAAAATATTGTTCAGAACACATTTTTTTTTTATTAAAAAATATTATGCTATGTTCCTTTTCAAAATAATAGTAAAGAACTGGCACAGCAAACAGGTCAATGGTAATGGTAGTTTTATCGAAATCCCAAATTAAATTTGTGATCAGAAAGTGTCTCCACTTTTTTTATTGTATGACATTGCCTCTTATACTATCTGATAATTAATTACAGTTGATTGCATCCATGAAAAATAATCAGAAATAGATGTCTGTTTGTGTGCGGATATGTGAGCTTGTGTTATTTATTTTCCTATTGTTTTCCTATTGCTTTCCTATGGTAGAACTGCTTTACTTTTGCTAGACAGGAGTGTCAGCAAACTGTGAAAAGTAGTGAGGAAGGATAGATCAGCAATGTTTGAAAGGAAATTGTTCAGATCTAATCAGACTTTCTAATCAAATGGTAGGTTAGTTCAGTGAAGAGATTCCCCTTTATTTCTGTACATGCCAGATGCATGCACTAAACTGAGCACAAGGATATATTTGCAGTAAAATGTATAGATTTTTATCTTTCAAGTTATATTACAGGCAAAAGAATTCATAACACTTATTCATTTTTTTTTCCAATAGTATTATTTTAGGAATATTTGGTGGTTTCTATCAGCATATTTTTCTAGTCAGAACAGAGTAAGTAAGCAAGTTAGTTAGAATGTTAGTTATTACCAATCTGATATGGATAATAAGTACACAATATTCTCTCTGGATGTTTTTTTCATATATGTATCATTTTGTAAATTTGGATTACATTTACAATGATGAGGTTCTATTTCCACCTGCCAAATTTCACTGTTGAAACTAAAATATAGCTCAGGATCTGTTTGCTTTTTGATTGGACTTTTGGAGTTTGTGTGTTCAATTTTAGTCAGAACAATTTTGTTCAAAGGATATTTCTCTTGCTGGGAAAACATGAAAATAAAAATGTGATAATGTGATATAGTCTTTGCTTACAGGGTTATCATATGATCTATGATTTCCGCCTCCAGCCCCGATAGGCTATACTGTCCATGAACCAGCATAATAACCAAGAACAGTGGTGTTTTTTTAATCCTCTGTGTATAGGAGAGGGAAGAAATAAATCAATGACATGTATTTCTTAATCAATAACATGTTTGGCCTTCTTGAAATTAATACAAATAGAAAAAAAAAAAAGAACCAAGGAACTCTGTTTTGAAAATATTTTGGACCCAGATTCGTTACACATGTGATATGTGGAAATAATGCATTTTTGAATAAATTTATTCAGAATAGCATTATAGTAAGCCTAAAATATATCAGTTTTCTTCAGGATAAAAATAAATTAAATTTGAGTCTCAATATCTGAGGTTGCAGATAGTGCAGCCTTTCTTCCCAAGACTTTGCAGTCCTGATCAACAGGGTTCACAATCTCCTTTCTTCTCTTTCTCTCTTTGAGATGGGTACATCCCAAATAGCTTGGCAGAAGGGAATGGGCAGAAAGGACTGAGCTGAAGGTACTGCTAGTACTCAGTAGAGAAATGCATGTTTTCCCCTTTCTTGAGGGTGTTATTTCATAGTGAAATATCATAATCACACATTTCAATCTGCTAGAATCAGGGTAGGGGTGGCAGCAAGAATTATTAGCAATTATTGATGAACTTGTTAAAAAATGTGAAATGAAAGAAATTAATCTTAATCATTTTAAGATTAAGATGATAAAACTTTATCCTTTGTCACTCTACACTGGACCCTTTCTCTCCTTCTTGTTCCACTTCCTTCTTGTACTGAGGAGACCAGAACTGCACACAATACTCCAGATGCGGCCTCACCAGAGCTGAGTAGAGGTCCAGGATCCCCTCCCTTGACCTGCTGGCAACACTTCTCCTCATGCAGTCCAGGATCTCATTGGCCTCAGCCACAGGAGCACATTGCTGATTCATTATTAAGCTGGTGGCAATCAGAACTCCCAAATCCCTCTCCATGGATCTGCTTACTAGTAGGTCAGCCCCTAATCTGTCCTGATGCCTGGGGTTCTTCCTCTCCAGGTGCAGGACCCTGCACTTGTCGTTGTTGAACCTCATGAGATTCCTCTCTGCACGACTCCCCTGACTGTCCAGGTCCCTCTGAATGGCAGCACAGCCTTCTGGAGTGTAGGCCACTAGATCCAGTTTGGTATCATTCACAATGTGATAAGTTTGATAAATCCACAATAAGTTTGTAATTATTTCAACTTAAAGCAGCCCTCTTTTAAAGAACAGTTTATAATTTAATAATGACATATTCATAAATTTAAATGAAGTAACAGATCTGTAGTCAGTAGTTTTTTATTTTTTTAAAAGAAATTAAGATTATGAATTTTAGTGACTACCTGCTTATGGCACTTGCTTTAATGGCCTTAAACTGTAGATTTTCATGCATTCAGTTTATAGAATAATAAATTTTAAAATGAAATGGTTCATTAGTAATGAAATCTCATTTCATTAGTACTGAATTTATAGCATGCCTGGTACCAAAAACTGCATTTGAAGAGAGAAAAATGCATTTGACACCATTTGTAAATAACGGATGCTTCTTAAAAATACCTTTTTAAACTACAGTAGAATATAACAATTTGTGCTGCACTGAAATAGTTTGGGCACTGTTAAGCAGTATTCTTTGCCCAGGGTAATTGTTATTTGGCTAATGATCTGTTTGGAAGCTATTGTAAGTTGTACAGAAAGTAATTGGCTTTACAAGAAAATCATTTTCTTGCAAATCAGACATGGTAAATAGCAGCCTAGGGCCCTATGCCCAAAACCCTTTCTTTGTGAATGTGCTTAACTTCTGCAAGCAAAGGGAAGGCTATCCGCTTTCATTTAGTTTTTTTTTTCCTCTTGTTTGTTATTTTATGTCTTTTATGTAAGAAATATTGTTGATAGCCAAGCTTTTTTTTTTTTTTTTTTTTTTTTTTTTTTTTTTTTTTTTTTTTTTTTTTTTTTTTTTTTTTTTTTTTTTTTTTTTTTTTTTTTTAAGCTACGTCAAAAATGAGGAAATATAGGAGTAACCTACTTTCTTTGATTCTGAGCCGTGAATGGACACAAGTCCTTGTTCTCCAAACGCTTGAGAACAAGTTGACACAAAGCTTCCTCCAAATAAGTGAAAGAGTAACCTTTTTATTTATTTATATATTTAAAAAAATATATATGATAACATCAACCTGTAGTAAATTTTGGACATTTGGGTAGCTTAAGTAGTTTGCAAACTGTGACTATTGCTCCCATTGGAATGAAAGAATCTTTTCGAATTAGGAAGATCTCCCTGTTTCGCAAAGTCTAATTTCATCTCCTCTAGAAAGTATTTATGTGGTCTGACTGAAAGGAAAATATTTTTTCTTTTAATTCTTGGCACTGTTATTTTTGCATTACACAGTGTTGATACGCATAATTTATACATGCATGCATGCATACCCATGTGCAGATACACATACACGAACACATGAAAGCTATCACCCATCCTATAATTAAACTCTGTGTGAAGCAAAACATACTTATGGCAGAATTAAAGATTATGAGGAATCAAATACTGTTGCCAAGGTTAACATATAAAGTGTTTTAATTTTGAAGACATACACTGATTCCATAAAGCAAAAGCAAAAAAGAGGATTAGTAATTTCCAAAAATCAATGAAACTGATTAAATGCTAAATGACACTGAATTTTACAGTGCCCATGGATATTTATGACAGCCTGTAAGCTATATGTTTTAGAAATAAAATTTAAAAGGATTTGTTTTTCTGATTGTGATCAGGAAGCTTTTTATTTTTCTATGTCATTGGGGGATTTGACTTTGCTTAAATCACTTATTATTACTAGAAGTTATGTGAAGAAAAATATTTTTTAAAGCTTCTCAATAAGATTCACTACAAGATTCCTTTTTATGTTAGGGAGAAAAAATATTTTATCATATATTTTTAAAGATAATTTAATATTACTGTAATTTAAGAAAAAGAAATTACGCTTTTAAGAAATGGGAAGCAAAAACTCATCTGATTTATGGAATGATTCAAATTAATCATATTAGAAGAAATAAAGAGATAAAGGCCAAATGATTTTACAGAATTTTGAAGAATATAATGGAAAAAATGAACCAACAGTCTACACACTTTAAGCTTATACACTGTTTATCTTCTAATATTTCTTGTTCATGTCTATACAATGTGGTAGGACTTTGTTTTTTTCCTTTGTTCTTTTTGTTTTTTTCCCCCTCTCTTTAATATAGAGAAAACAAACTCCTGCATTGGAGCAAAAAGAGAACACTCTTTAATCCTAGTTTGGGGGTGCTTGTGTGTGTGTGTGTCAGGGGTGCGTTTTCACTGCAGTTCTATTGTAAAGTGAAAGTATTTCCTTTGGGCTATTTAGCAAATATTGCTCAGTGACATTCAGTTTACATTTCTTCAGCTGTGTTGAATAGCATGTGCTATTTGCTAAATTTAATCCTTTTCTCCAATTTCTCAGAATAAAAAGTGTGAGGAGTAGGGTAGATTGATGCGATAATATGTTACATGTGTTTTGATGAAATCATAACATGCCTGAGCATCTGCTGCCATAGTTCTGGGACTGGCAATATTTTCATAATTGTGGGTTAGAGTGGAAGATAACAAAAATAGCAAGTGTAAATTCAGTGTTAAAGCATCTCAGTCCAATCTGGTGGGCAATATGCCTGTTTTCATGAAGCTATTTAGTACGACCACAATGTTTTTATAACTGTCCAAGTGAAGTTTCACCTCCCTCTAGTGGAAGGAGTTTTGTAGCATCAGATACCTCATTTCCTTCATATTCCCGTACTTATGCATAAAATTTTGTCACTGAGTTAGGTTCCTATACAGCAGAAGTTAAGGCTCATTGAATCAGATATCATCCCTCACAGTACTACATAACACTAACCTTTTCCCAGTAAAGATTTGCCAAATAGTAATAAGATTAAATAGGCATTTTTTTTTGCGATAATTAGCAGTTTAAATGGCTGCATGAAAGGAGGAAATCATGTTATTTACAGACAATTTATTTCTTTATGTGATTTTAGACTACTCTTTCAGCATTACTTTTAATTACGTCTGTTTCAGAATCTCTCTTTTGTTTTTGTTTTTGTTTGTTTGTTTATTTTTAGGTTTTGAAAAAAAGGCTTTATCCCTACCTCTATTTTGCAATGCATTCCTTTAAATACATATATCTTTCAAATCTTTTCTCTAAATTTGAGAAACCTTTTCCTAATACTGTATTTTCCTATAATACTTACATTAATAAACTGAACAACAGTCTATTAGTTTTAGCAAGCGAGAAAAGACAAAAATGATACAATTAATAGCATAATCCAGCAATAAACCCCTTTGCAAAGCTATCTGTCTCAAAAGCTATTTAATATCATAGCTTGATAAGACAATTTACGTCTGATTATTTTTCATATATTCAGTCATATACTGGATATATGATCAGCTATATGATATATGGCATTAAGCATGGACTTAAATAAAATTTGAGTTGATTTTTTTTAGCTTGTTTTCATATCTTAAGGCATAGGCATACATTGCTATGCAAAGTTTCATTTCAATTAAGTCTTGGCTTTAAAAATATATTTAAGAATCTCCTGAAGTTGGGTCTAACATTCAAAAAGCTATTAAATACAGAAATTATTTTAGTTGATCGTCTGTGCCTTCTGTGCAGGAGTTTCCATGGCAATATTATAGCAGAAGAGAGCCAACATAGTTTTGGGATTTATATTTTGAAAGTTATATAAACATTATCTTTCTGCATGTTGTAACAAATACTTTTTTAAGAATGCTAATCTGATTTCATCCTTCATTATATAGGCACCCAGATTACTTAGTTTATTTATCTCAACTATTTATGGATACTCTAGAAGAAGGCTGATATATTTCAGTTCAGGCATAGCCCAATCACCTCACTTGAGATTTCAGTCATTTTTCTGGAAATGCTCACTTTATCTTTTTGAAGAGATATTAAGTCCACTATATTCTTAATTTAGTAATCTCTACATAAAGGTAGACGAGGTTAATAAAAGCAATGAAAAAATAAATGTGTAGTCAAGAAGGATATCTCTCCATGTTTGTCTAAAATGAATCTTGAGAGTTTTCTTGTTTATCTTGTTATCTCTATATAAAACATAAATTAATTGCAAAAATTATGTGGGCATATCTCACTTAAACCTTTTGCACAGCTAAGGCTTTAAATTTAGTACTTTATCCTTTTCTCTTGATCTCAAAGCTACTACACTACTGAGAACTGAAATGCATCAGTCTAACTGAAATAGAAGTTTTCAGCATAGGAAAAGTCAGATTACAACGCATATCAAATCCATGATATAGAGAAAACTAGATATTACTTTTTCCAAAGTACAGAAAAAATTAAACAAGGAATTGGATCTAACATTGAAGTTAGTGCTGACTTGAGAAAAGCCTGAACTAGATAACCATAGAGCTCTCTTGCAAAGACTGTGGAATTTCTGATTTAGTGTATCATTTGATTATTTCTGTATGTGTTCATATAGCAGTTGATATTTTAATATGTATTTTTATGTATATTCCATATATATATATATATATATATATCACTGATATATATAATATAAGATGAGCTGCTTATTAATAAACATGATCTGTATCCAGATAGGTATAACACCACTGAAATTCATAGGGACATAGAACAAGACCTTGTGTCACTGTAACGTCACCATGATTTGATAAAGAGAAAGCAGAGATGGATAGGTTATTATTTATATAAAGAATTGACTGGGCTTCATGGAGATTTTCTACTCACCATATATCCTGCTGAGATACCATAAAGCGGGATCAGAGGTAAGGCCATTAAGGTGGACATCAGAGTGTTCATCTGCCAGCCAGTTTTCCACTGGTGAGGGAGGAAGACTTTAAGGATAGCAACAGTAATACTGAATCCAAAGTCTCAGTGGCAGTCAACTCTGAGTCCTAACATTCACTGATTGATATTGGGATCCACATTGATCAAAATCTCCCTCTGTGACCTATGTGACGGGATGGAACACACCAGAAGCAGGTTTTGCTGGCACCAGAAGACCAGATGTTACTCTGAAGAGTATTCAAAGGAACCTTGACAAGCTGGAGGAATAGGCCAACAGATGCTTCTTAAAATTCAACAAAAGAAAGTACAAAATCTTTCACCTGGGATGGAACAACCTTTGACGTCAGCATAGTTTGGGCACAAACTCACGAGGGAACAGCTTTTCAGAAAGGACTTGGAGCTCCTGGAAAAGAACAAACTGAACATAAGACAACAGGATATTTTGGCAGTGATTAGGCTAACGCTGTACTGGCTCCATCCATTGTTTTCCTAGCTCTCTCAGACATATTTGAACATGTTTGCACTACTTGACTATCAATATGTTTGTATAGTTTGAACATGCATTTCCTTGAGCATGGATATTCAGAAGTGAATGGAGGCTCTATTTTGAACTTACATGAACAGATTTCTTTCCTCAGGGAGGACACAAGAATATGTTCTGGCGAGTCTTTTCATGGGGATAATTGGAGCGTATCTTCTTTGCAAATGAAATGTGGTCAGTAGGAAAATTCTGACCACAGTGATATATTGTGACATAAATGCAGCCACAAAGAGTGCTGCAGACTTTTAGATATTAGAGTATGAAAGTTCATTGAAGAACTTCTTGTTGTGTAAAAGCCTAAAAGGACCAACATGTGGTCTATAAGATTTTATATAATGAACAATGAAAGAAGAAATATTCAAATTAGTTCACAGTAAGATGAGGAAAATACAAGAATGTATTTGTGTAAATCATGCAGGTCTGAGTGTGATAAATAGTAATATAGCTCTGTTTGCTGATAAGAGGAAGAGAAGATACCCAAAAAACCTATGCTGTTACCTTACGATTCATGGGTCAAATCTTTCATTAAGTTAAAATGAGCTTGATGAGTTTTGCTAAATACCAAAGTTTATATTATAATCTGTTCACAAATATGACAGCACACATCAATCACCTAAAAGACATGAGCTTGGTAAGAGGCATCTTGTATACCTAAAACAAAGTGATGAAGTTGTATGTGAAAATATACCAATATAAATCACATAATAGTTAACTAGTGCCAATGTTATTAATCTCAAACTTCCAGAAACATTTATGCTTTTTCTCAGTTATTATGTTTTTAATTACATTCCAGTTTAATGGGTTTTTGGAAAGAAACCACAAAAGGTTGCATAATTAATAGAGTAGATAGTAAATACACTGAGAACTTCATTATTCTTACTAAATGTTAAAAGCTTATACAGGTTAGCTATTTTAGGAGAGGGTTTTATTTTGCTTTGAGATCACAGGCGGTTTCCAATTTCTTCCAAAACTTCCTCATAATTACCATATTAAGCATTCCCTGTACTTGAAAGTTAGTGATAATTTCTTTAAAGCTGAACTCCATGAACTATTTTAACACTGAAATATTGTGACTAATATATATAAATGTGTTTGGATTTTTTCTTTATTAGGGACACTTATGTGAGTGTATCAGCATTTATATGCATAATATGACACTAAGTGGCTAAAAAAAAAAAAAAAGATGATATGTTAATTTAGTCTTTGTTTGCCCTCTTCTGTAAAGATAAGTATAGTTTATTAGCTAGTTATTCACGTGTGCATTAGTTTTTCACTGAACTTGGAGGTGAAGCAGAAGAGAGTAATCCAGTTTTATCATGCAAAAGAACAAAACTTCACTAGTTAGCTAATTTATGGGAGGCAGTCTTTTTTTATCCTGCTGTACCATATTCTGCTGTTGTAGAAAACCTACTCTATTGGCAAGACAATAAAACAAAATATTGACAGGTTCACTCATCAGTCAATATCTGCATATGTACAAAGTTTGACTCTAATCATAGAGTCATAGAATCATAGAATGCTTAAGGTTGGAAGGGACCTCGGAGGTCATCTAGTCCAACCCCCCTGCTCACTCAGGGTCACCTAGAGCACGGGGCACAGGGCTGCATCCAAGCGGCTTTTAAAGATCTCCAGAGAAGGAGACTCCACAACTTCTCTGGGCAGCCTGTTCCAGGGCTCTGTCACCCTCACTGTCAAGAAGTGTTTTCTCAAGTCCCTGTGGAACTTTTGGTGCCCCAGCTTGTGGCTGTTTCCTCTAGTCCTGTCACTGTCCACCACTGAAAAGAGGCCAGCCCCCTCCTCCTCACTGCCTCCCTTGAGGTATTTATATTTAATCTGCAATTGAAATAATGTACTCATCCAATATCCTTAAAGAAAAAGGCCTTCTTTCTTTCCATCATTTTTTTCAAACACTCTTTTTAATATGAAACCGGAGAAGGGAAGGAAGTCATTCCTTTAAATTATTTTTTTAGTATTATGTTGCTTAAACTTATCTCTGGCTACGTCGTTGTTTTCAATTCAGAAATCATCCAGACTCCAGAATTATTACCCATATTCAGCACATTAGTAGAGTAATCCAAAATATCAACTGAACAGTGTTGAAGGTTATTGTGTCATTAACTCATAGAATGAGTCAGAAAATGAAATTTTCTTCACCGGAAATTCCAAGTGGGGGACCTCAGGGGGACTTTGGGGGACTTCAGCCACCCTGAAATCTGTTGAGAAGGGTCAGCACAAACATTTCTGGAGGTACCTGATAATTAATAATTACTTTTTTACATTTGTTTACATTAATGATAACTTTTTTAAGGGTTTTGGAGGAGCCATCTAGTGTGTGTTGCTGAACCTGGCACTAGCAAATAAGGAAGGGCTGTTTGGAGATGTGAAGGCTTGGGGTAGGCTTGGCTGCAGTGAACATGAGATACTGGAGCTCAGGATCCTGCAAGGAGGAAGCAGGGAAATTAGTAGGATTGTAACCCTGGACTTCAGGAGAGTGAACTTTGACGTCTTCAGAGGTGGAAGTTCCACCACTACTTGGAGGAAGCCTATGGGTTAGGGCCCTAAAAGGAAAAGAGGGCCCAAGAGAGCTTGTTAATATTCAAACATCACAAACATCCCAGATCAAGATCAGTGTATCTCTATGAATAAGAACTTCAGGAGAGTTCAGGAGACCTGCATGGATAAGCAAGGAGCTCCTGACAAAATTCAAACAGAAGAAGGAAGTATATAGAATGTGGATAATATAGTCTATGGGGGCTTATTTGACTGACATTAAATGTAAATCAGGATATGGTTTCTGATAGGTAGCCATGATTTATTTTTAATTATAATGATCATAATTTGATACCTTTTCATAGAAGGTCAAGTTAAAAATTTGTCATAGCAAAAGACAAATAAAATGATATATTTTAAATGAAATATTCATTTTTCATCCATATCTTTCTGATGAAAAAAAAAATGTTATATTGGGAACTTTTGTTCAAGTGTACATATTTGTTCTTTACATATTGTTTCAAATGTTGTAAATGTCTTTTCAAAATTTAAATATTCAAAATAAAATGGAAATTCTGAAAAGACAGTAAAACATGTGAAATGTAGTTACATTATCTTTTCATATAGTTTTTCTGAATACAGAAAAAAATGAATACAGAAAAAGTTTAAGTTAACTTTCAAGCCAATATTCCTGTGACACCACACTAATCTAAAAAGCAGAAAATGATGGTAAAATTCATTATGCTAAGCAAGTAATCAGAGAGTAAGAGAGAAATCTATCAAGGGTAGTTAATGCTGCAGGGCAAATCTGTTACAAAATTATGCTGGGAAAGAAAAGCATAGATAGAAGCCAAATACATGATGTGTATTAATCTAAATACTAAAATGGGAGACATGAGAAGCAGATACATTTTCCCTAAAGATTTCTTCCTGATAGCCTTTGGGTTAACAGAGATTTCTGCTCCTGTCCGTTGAATGCCATGAAACAAGTCTCTCTGACTCAGTTCCAACAAAATGAGTCTGCAAACTCTGCTCACAAAATTTAGCATATCAGTTATGCAGCCAGGTATCTATGTGGTCTCATTGTGATTGGGAAATCGCCTACTATTTACTTCTTATAATCCTGCTTTTAGAGCACTAGAATTTATGGAGGATCATTTATTCTTTTTGATTGGGATGTGTTGTCTTTTCAAAATATGTGTTATTATGGAATAGTGGGGTTATTTAAGGTACATTCAAATTCTGATTCTACACATATTCTATAAACATAATTTGAATTCTTCCAGGAATGGCACTTAAGTCTCTAAATTTATAAGTCCTTTAAGTAAAAAAAAAAAAGGATATAATCAGGCTGACAATTATGTCATATGCCATTTTTATGTAAAGTATATAAGAAAACACACAATCTAAAGAGACATTGCTCCATATGGAAGGCTTTTTTTCCCCCCTCAAAGGGTTACTATCTATATTATGCCTTAATATATTTTGACAGTATTTCCTTGCATAAAAAAAAATCTTTGTTTGTATTTCCATTTTTCTTGACCAACAGGACAGTCAACATTACAGAATGTGATAGGTACTGCTATCTACTACTGTTGTGTGTTGTAAAACTGTTATTGATTTTCTCTGGAGATGACTGCACTCAGCAGTAAATGACGTGATGACTAATTATGATATGATGACTATATATACTATGAATTTTGAGGGGAACTTATTGGGAGTGCAAAATGCTATTAAAATGTAAATTACATTTTTTACAGAACATTGCACTTGCATAGAATTCTTCACATTAAAACCTTGAAGCCCTATTCTTTCTAATAGTTACAAAATCTGTGTATTGTTCCATAGTCATATGTCAACTCTCATTCTAGAGATGAGGAAGCAAAAAATGCATCCGAGTTACTCAATAAACCTCAAGAGAAGGCGGTCAGACCAAATGTGATTACAAATCAAATAGAGATATATTCACCTTAAATGTTATTCAGACATGTAGCAATATGGGATATCTTACTGACCCATTCTGTTTGCTGAGTTGCAAAGCAATCTGCCTGCTCAACTAGTTTCCTTCAGTAAAGTTAAATATAGTTGTTATATCCAATATAAAGATATCTCTAACTATACTTTCAGTCATGGGAAGCAAAAACAGGTTGTTACTAATAGAAATGTTCAATTTTTCTTCCAAAACTAGTTTTGCATAGTGTTCAAAGTTTCATTTCTTTAGCCACTATAACAGATGATTTCTGTACCTTTGATATCAGCCTCTGTGTGTGCCTTTAAGGTTTCTGCTCCCATCTTTGGCTGATTAGCAATGTTATGACATTGATCTCCACAAGTTTTTCAAACAGAAATGATGAAAAGTATTTGATCCCTGTTCCCAAACCTATAAATATATTCTCAGGTGTAGATCCTTGCCCTGGGTCTGAATCCACTCTTTGCTGAGGGGACTAACGCAGCCAGAGAGCCAGTTGGGCTGAAGTCCCAGCCTTAGCTAGGCATTTCCCGAATGACCATCAGTCTGTGACAACTCTGATTTAGGTAATTCTTTTGGAAAATGTTCAAAACTCAAGAAATCTTATCTTACACAAACACGTTATTCCTAGTGGACATCTCTGAGAACATAATCTTCAAGGTGCCTTTTCCAGTTTGATCCCTTTGCTGTCTGAGAGTCAAGTCAACATTAAACTGAGCAAGCATTAACCTCACCTCTCAGTCTAGTCTTTTACTTTTTTCTCTGCAGTCTGGTACCTTGCTCAGACATGCATCCATTTTTTTCCAAGCAGCACTTGCTTCTCAACTTATTTAGGGTAAAGAAATTCATGCTTTACCCGCACCCCCGCCCCAGTCTTCCAGGCTGCAGGAAACTCACCTTCTAGTCTGTCATTGCTAATGACAGACACAAGCTACAGGGACAGCCTGCTCGACAGCAATCCCTAAAGCGTTCTGCTACTGCAATGAACTGAATGCTCCTTCCTACCTGGAATTTCTTTTGAAAAGGAATGGACATACACAGGATAATGGTCTCCATATCTTCTTACATTATAAAGACTTAGTCCACTTGAAATATGTGTATTTCACATACACATTCACAAGACTTGAGGAGTGAACAAACTTAAAACATAGCTAATTCAGTCCCCTTAACGATTATCCTTCTTCGGTTTAACCTAGAAAGACCTTGACAAGACTAGCTTGGTTTGCAATATAAGCTTCATGGCTTTATCTAACCTGGAACTGAAATTCTAAATGAAAATCTTAAGAATTTTATAATATAAAACCTTGTTCTCAGAACTAGGAATCTTTTTCCATACATGTGATTTTTCAGAATCGTAGTTGACAAGTTAAATCTAGTTTAAGCTAACTTGATTTATTGGAATGGGAATCATCTGCATTTTTAATAATAAACCAGTATAATAGGCCAGTGGGTTTCATAATAAAACACTGTTTTGAGTAGTGTAGAGTCAACTTATTAATATTAATACTTAAAAAGCAGTGGTTCTTGGCTGCTAGCTAGAGTAGCATCATTTTTAATGATGCTACTTCTTCTTCTTTTAGAAGAAATCAGTGTACAGAATTGCTTGTGAGATGAATTTTTATAGAGACTAAAACAAAAAAGCACTGCAGTAGATGAATATAAGTGAAATGAAAAAGAAACCATTTTCTTGATAATTCTTTTTTTCTATAAATTGAAACTGTTTCTCCAGGCAATGAAATATGGCGTATTTAGGTATGTTTTCTTAAATAACATTTTCAGTAAAAATGTATTAATAAGTCTAGAAAGAAATGACTATATATATATTTGAATAAAATATAAGGTATAATGAATACTTCAGCCACATTATACACATATTAAGTAAACTATAAAAATATGTATATTTTTATATATATAAAATGAGTTGTAAATTGCACAGCAAACTAGTGTTGTAATTTGATTACAACACTAGCAAAGTAGTGTTGTAATTTGATATATGTCAGAATATAATATGTTTAGAAAAAAAATCATATTTGTTTTATTTTCCTTTATAAGTTTTAAAATACTGTGAGGAATAAGATGAAATTATGACATTGAATTACTGTCTTTTGTCATTAAAATGTTAATTATTCTTTCACAAATTTAAGATATATTAAGGATATGTATATATTTCTTATATACAGAAAATATATGACAGTAGGAAAACTTGTTTTAGGGATGTTTTAAGAAGCTGTATCTATGAGATGTAAATGAGAATTACTTGTCTTCTATGCTTTTTTTTTTTTTTTTTTGGCAGCATCTTGCAGAATTTTATAGCAGTTCTATTCTGTATTAAGCTTTGCAGAAAGCTAAAAAATAATAAAAAAAAAGACAAAAAATAAAAAATAGGTACTAAGTTATAAAAGTCTTTTTCCATAAAGGTTAGTGAAACCCTGAGGTCTCCTTATAGACACTAAAGAAAAATTCATAATGTTGGTACTACTATGAAAATCACATATTTTATGTAGGGAACTTTTGAGTTAAGAATCATACGTGCTTTATTCCTGAGGCATTGGAAGTTATGTTTGTCAGTGTTTGTCTTCAAGAAGGAATTTGCCTAGTGGTGGTACAGCATGATCTCTTTGAACTTAATGATTGAATGTTCTTCAGCAGCTAAAGATTTGTGAATATTTGACTATAAGATCAAGGACTTAATTGAAACACTGCATATATATATAGCAACAAAAATATGCCACTAGATGTACGATATTCATTCTCTAATTTCATATTTGTTGCTTATTGGTGTGCAATCATCCAGACATAAACAGAAAAGGTCAGTGTCAAATTCACTACAGTGTGTCAAACTCACTGTTATTTCCACTATAATCTTTAGTATTTACTAAGAGTTGAACAAATTCTACTTTTATCTATGAAAAATCATATTTAGAATCCATTTGAAAGGGTCCCAGGTGAAAGTGAATTTGATTTTGGCAGATGAGTGATGGACTTATTAAAAAATAACCAGAGGAATCTTAAAGATGCATTGGATATATATCTGTACTAATATATACAGGAAATCTAATTAACATTGGTGGCCCTGAGGCAATCAAGCTGCTTATGTCTCCAAGGCTTCCCAGTAGCTCTTTCTAAAGATCATTTGTCTAGAAGAGAAGTAACTGGACTGGACAGAGTTAATGTGCTTAGTTCTGTATATTGTACACAGACACAGACACACATATATGAATATAATATAAAATCATATACATAAGCTAATATTAAGCAAATACACATACACACACGAATACACATGTATATATTGGCAAATATTTGCTTACTGGTGGGATTTAAAAGTGTGTTAGTTGAGAAGAAGCAGATAAAAGTTCCCATTTATGATACAATCCTTTCCAGAGAAATAAAAATTCTAAAGTTTTTATAATCCTTATTAAAATTTCTAAATCAGTATTTTCTTTGTCTTCCGTGAATGTTTGAGAAGGATTTCTGATCAATCTTCTCAGACAAACTGTTCTGAATGTGAGGGCCCTCTTTAAAGTATTTACTTCAGTGAAGTATAAAGTGCGGTAGCTGTGCAGTAGTTAGTTACTTGTTGCTCAACTGAAGCTTTTAATTTTTTTTTCTTTCTTGCTCCAGAAGGCGAGAATAGGGTAGTGGGATCATAGGAAGACACTTACAGTGTAGGATAAGAGAAATCTTCACATAGCAGATCTGCTATGGAGATTGATGACCCATTAGAATTAACTCACTAAACTGCATTTTTAACACTGATCTACTGAACATTGAACACTGATAGCAAAAGATCATATCACCAAATCACTACAAAAGACTTGAAAATGAATTAAATAGTCTAGGTACATAGCTACATACACACACTCACAGATATTGCATGTTTATATTTATATATAAATATATACATACTTATACTCGCTTATATCTATGCATGTATATGAGGGGATAAATCTATGTAAAGAATTAGATTAAAAGATTAAATTTGACAACCAGGCACAGATGCATCTAAAATTGCAGTCATGTTTGATATATAGTGTTCAAACTGAACTCCTGTGATTCTGGAGATTGGGAAATAGTCTTAAAAATATTTCATTTCTTTTAGTATGTCTCATTGGTTTGTCATGGTTTATTATAGTAATATCATTCAGGACAATTTTTGACATGACATAATGTGACATATTCTGACCAAAAAGCCACATGGCTTCATACAAAATGTCAGAAATTTACATTAAACACATGATTTGTTTTGAACTATCAAACTGTATTTCAGGCAGCAAGTATGATTTCTGTTTGCATAGAAATTTCAATGCCCTGCTGTTGTAATGGAGATTTCAGAATATCTTCATAAGCCAGAAGATTTAAGGGACATTTAACACAGTGATTTATAGATGAAGTTCTGTTAAAACAATGAACACAGAGCAAAATACTGCAAAATACTTAACCATTTTAAATAAAATACAACTATTATTTCACTTACTAGTAAATTAATACTTTCAACTTGCCCCCAATGACCTTAAATATGAAAACATGTGTTGGTTCAATGCCCTTTTTACTACCATTCCCAGATTTTAGCTGCCAGAGCTGTCTGCAGAGGACGTCAATTTAGATTACTTTCACTTCTCATTTTATTGAAGACGGTAGGGAGTCATTTGTCAACCATCAAACAATTTTATTATTTGTGTTATAACAGAATAAAATAGGTATTATATACAAGTGGTTCTGCTGACTAATATATTTTGCCCATGGGTATAATTGTAATTTTACAGCATTGAACTTGTATAGTGGCTTTATTAAAATTCCAGTTTATGAGAAAAAATTTGACAGATGCAAGTATAGTTTCTGATGAATTTAGTTAAAACCCAAAGTGGAGAAATAAAGAAATTCAGAATTCTCAAATATAATGATATTTTATAAAATATTTTAATAAATATTTTCAAAAATATCTTTATAAATATCTGTAAAAGCATCTCTTTAAAAATGCTTATAAAAGTATCTATACAAAGATTTTTCAATAAAAGAAAATTTACTACAGATAAAATCTATTGCTTAATTCATATCAACAGTAAAGAACTGTCAGTTTAAGATGAAGATTTTTGCCTTTTCCACATGATGTTTATCCCATTAACCACAG
Source organism: Nothoprocta pentlandii (assembly GCA_013398315.1). Taxonomy (NCBI): domain Eukaryota; kingdom Metazoa; phylum Chordata; class Aves; order Tinamiformes; family Tinamidae; genus Nothoprocta; species Nothoprocta pentlandii. The sequence goes on along the minus strand of VZSG01000757.1, from coordinate 187,542 downwards.
TTAAATCACACACAGACACACACACAAAAGGACAATTTGCTAAACACTTAAGGGGCCAGAAGTCAATGTGAGAAGGAATTTTAAGGGAAATTTTCATTTCTTTAAAAAAATCTTTCATTTGTTTCTCAGCTAATCTTGAAATATATCTCCAAAAATTCTTTTTTTTTTTTTTAACTGTATGATGCAATTTCTCCACATTATGTAGAGATGAATGTGAATGGTAAGAAATCTTAATCAGAATAGATAAGAAATCCTGATCAGAATAGCTCTTTGGACTCTGTGGGGACAGGTACTGCAATCTAGACCACTAACCCAATGCACTTATTTATATTTTAGTCATCTGATGGATATCTTTGAAAATAAATGTTTTAATTACTTTATTTTTGTTCAATTTTTATAAATGAAAGTTAAGCATCTTCTATCTGAATGAAAATTCATCCATTAGCAAAGTAAAATTTGCTACAAATCAGGTTACTAAATTGGGAATATTGGACTCCTTATAAACCATATCTCTATCCTATAATAATCTAAATAATTGTCCATTTATATAGCACCTGAAGGAGAAGTGTCCGTAAGAGATGGCTGGTATGACAATACAACACTGTAAACAGTGCTTATGTGCAAATTTAACAAAGGACGTGCGCAGATTTAAGAAAAGAAAAATCCCTTAAAATACCAATACTCTGCCTTCAGTAGGGCATCAGCTCACTACTTACTCCGTTCAGAAGTCTTACATGTATACAAGTCCTTGAGGACTACATGTTGCACATGTTGATGTTATAAAAGCTGTTTCTGTTAATTCCTTGTCTTGGCGATATGGCCTGGTACCCTTTTCCAAGTATGACTTTTGCCTATGAAATTTCTATCCTTTTGAAAAGAACTATTGGCAGGAAAGTTTATATCTGTTCATAGATCTAGAAAGCTGCTTTTAAAATGTTAACATGATATTTCTATCATTTTCAAATATATAGCTTTCTATATATCATAGATATAAAATATATGCAGATCTTAAAGATATACTGCTATCTTCATTATACAAAGTTTTCTTTGCCCATATTTACCATCACTAACTACTTTTTCCATTGTCTTTTCTCCTTGTTCTGGTCTGTTACATATTCATTAGTACCTATAATAATCACCTATAATAATGTGAACACATAGGAACCTCTCTGAATTGTAAAGCTTTATATTTTCAAATGATTTTTTCACTTACCTTTTTGAAGGTAAGTAATTTGAATCCATTAATCTGCTAGCAATGTTGCTATAGCTGCCAGAGAAATATTTTGTGTCTTCAACTTGGAAGACTAAATTCTAAATTCTAGCTTTTTCTAGTAATTAAAAAACAGTCAAAAAAACATACAAAGAAAATCGGTGTTTATTTTCTTCCGTGTCCATTTTGATTTGAACCTAATACACTAAATTTTAGAATTTTAATTATGACTCAGATCAACCTCTGATGAATAATTTTCGCTTGAACTTAGTCAGACATAAGCATTAAATTGCTTCATATCTTTTGAGAGAACAAATTACTTTAAGGAAGATTTTAATTGTTGTTTACACACAGATGAGTGAGGTTAATAAGTTAAGGTCTTTATCAAGGTTTTCTCAAAAAAAAAAAAAAAGAAAGAAAAACAACAACAACAAACACTTTCTCCATGAATATGAAACCAGATTTAGAGAATTTCCCATCAGTAACTCATGTTACCTGACAGAGAATGGTGAAGTTTTACGGAGAAAGTATTATTCACTCTGCTGTACTTTGGTACTCTTTCTGAAACCCCTCCTTCCCCAATAACATTAAAAAATGACACTTTACTGTTGCTTCAAGAGTATGAAAGATGCACTGAAGCTTGTTTGATAGGAAGCCTTGTTCCTTTCAAATCATTATAAAAAGCCCATTGATGTCATTCAAGATAGGATTTCATCTCTTTAGCTCCCGTTTTAGCAGAATACAGTGTAAACACAAGAAGTATTCCAGAAATATCAGTATCTTGTGTTACAATGCTTTTTTTTTTTTTTTTTTTTTTGTCATATGCCTTCTTTTCAAATGCAAGCATTTGAACAGGTAAACTTATCTGTATAGGGACTGTGTGATAGGACTGGGGTGGAACTGGGGTGTAAAGAAATATATATATATATTTTACCTAACATGCACATTATTTTGTACTGAATTCTTTATGATCACACTGAAAACATGATGTAATGTGATATGACACTGCTGACATAATTCAGTATGACTTGACTCACTGCGACATTTTAGAATTCAGTTCTATATAAACTTTCCTTAAAATGGTAATTTTAACTACTTTTGCAGTTCTATAGATATGCAGTATTATTATTTCTTCTCTATTTTCACTTTCCTTATAAAAGAGTATTTTGGAAACAGACTGTTGATAACTACAAACTCTACCCCACCTACTGTATATTTAAAGTTTCTATTCATGCTCAGAGAATAACAGAATCACAGAATAGTTAAGGTTGGAAGGGACCTCTGGAGATCATCCAGTCCAACTCCCCTGCTCCAGTAGGGACACCCAGAGCACGTGGCACAGGGCGGCATCCAGCTGAATTTTGAAGACCTCCAGAGAAGGAGATCCCACAACCTCCCTGGGCAGCCTGTTCCAGGGCTCTGTCACCCTCACAGTGAAGAAGTTCTTCCTCACATGCAGATGGGACTTTGTGTGTTTCAACTTAGACCCACTGCCCCTTGTCCTGTCACTGGCTACCATCAAGAAGAGTTTGGCCTCTCTACATTCTCCCATCAGATATTTATTTACATTGGTCAGGTCCCCTCTCAATCTTCTCTTCTCCAGGCTAGATAGGCCCAGTTCCCTTAGTCTTTCCTCACAAGATAAATGCTCCAGTCCCTTAGTCATCTTTGTTGCTCTCTGATGGGCCCTCTCTAGAAGATCCATCTCCCTCTTATTCTGGGGTGCCCAGAACTGCACACAATACTCCAAGTGCAGCCTCCTTTCTCCTTTTTCCAACATTTATATATTTAATGTCATATCTTAACACTGCTCATTCTGTCTTTATAAATGATTTATTTTTTGAGTATGGTAGTGGTAGCTGTCAACTGACATTTCCCCATCCAAACAAACAAACACAAACTCAGCCATCCAACCAAAACAAACAAGCAAACAAACAAACAAAAAACACATAAAAGCACACACACACACAAATATAATTCCTCTCAGAACAATGGGTTTTTTAATCTTCTTTTCTCCTATACACACAAAGCTATATGCACTGAGAATGCCTATTCTGACCATTATCAAACACCTCTGAAAGTTCAATTTGCTCAGGCTATGATAGCTATCATCTGAAGTAGCTGTGATATATCATTCCTGGAGACATGCATTTCTCTCTGTTAACCATTAAACTGAATAAATATAAATGACTAAGAAATAATCAAGATCTGATTACAGAATCACAGAATAATTAAGTTTGGAAGACATGTCTGGAGATTATCCAATTTTAAATAAGAAAATGCATAGACTTTTATATACAATATATATACAGAGATTTTACAAGGAGGTAAAAGGAAATGATTCCAGTAGCAAAACCAAACCAGATAGCAAAATCCTTGATTCCTGACATGATAGAAAATATGAAAATATGTCAGCTGTGTCTGGACAGCAGGATGTAAACTTGAGTGTAACTTACTTCTTTCCCTCTTTGGGACTAGGTATTGTAGGATGGATCTGACTTCAATACCTAGTGACCAGAAACTATAAAGCTAACACTCAGTGAATATTCTTGAAAATGCTCACTACTTTTGAGCTGGTAAATTTGATAGAGCTTGTTCACGTAGCTTACTGACAAAGAGCTCACTTCAGCACTATTTTATACTATGCTGGAATGCAATGAATTGATGTAGTAGAGAAAAAAAAACAGATGAAATAAGAATTTCTTTTAGACATGAGTGTATGATTATCTATGTCACTGGTTAATATCAAATGTATATTACATATACCAGTTTCCAATTATACTCAGTCATATGCCAGAATTTGCCTGTTCTTGCTTTACTGGTATCTGTATGAATACTGCAAATATTGAATACTCAAAAGTGCTCAAAGTACTTTTTAATAAGTACTACTTATAGTAGCTCTATTCAAGAAAATGTGAGTATGTAAATTTTTTTTTCTTAATATTTCTGCTTTCTTAAAGATATCAGAAGTACATTAGCTTGAAGTTTATTTACAGGTGTATATATATTTATACTGCTTCCTGATCTGGTTGGACCTGTGTATAAAACAGAGATATGAAAGACAAAGTTAATTTTTATCCAGTGCTTATCTAGTTAGTCCTTACCCAGTAAGTTGCAATTGCAATTTGCAATTAAATGCATATTTCATATGTATTTAATATGAATTCATTCATATGTATCTTCATATGTATTGAAGATTATGCTACTTCAATGGTTACAAACTGAATGACAAATTAATTTATATGTCCCTATGTTAATTCAGTGTCTAAGCTAGATTCCTGAACGTCACAGTCCCTGCATTCTGGGAAGTTCTTTAAGTGATCGTATATAGGTATCTACTCTTGAGAAAAGGTTAAGATAACCTAGCATAATTTTCCTGACCTACAGCTGCTAATCCAGAATGGCATAAGTTTCCTGTAGGTCATATGTCTCATTGCACAAACACGGTAAAGCCAACTGTCCTTTTGTATCAACAAATATCAACAAAAAATTAATGCTTTCTTTCCTCCTCTCCTGACCTATTATACAGCCTTTCTAAGCTATTAGAGCCATTTAGCTGTTCCTGCTGGGAAAGAATGCTATATGTTATAAATTTCCTTCAGAAAATTAATCGCAGAAACAAATTTGCCAAGAGACGTTCAACCCTTGTCAAAATGACGTTCATCGAGATTAGCTTCTTCCTTCTGGTACATTTTACATTAGTTCTTGTCAGACACATTTGGTGAAATACTTAAATGTTTGCAACAGTGCAGATCACAAACATGCAATGGAAATCAAAAAGGAAAAACAAATGAATACTTTGTGGTCCAGCACGGAAATGTAAATGGGATAAAGGTTATCTTAAATGAGGTATAAAAGGAGTATATCTAACCTTAAAGTTTCAGAGACAACATGGAAAATGGGGAAAGCTGGTTTTAATAAGATCTGCTCAGATGTTTCTGTCCTTTCCAATAGGAGAATATCATTTAAGAGGTTAAAAAAAAAAAAGATATTTACCAGTGAGTGATAATTACAGATGTGTAAATTTATTTAACTGTAGAGCCAATCATTTATCACTTCTTGGCCCTTTCATATTTAGAATATGTTACTGTTCCAACTGAATATGTTACTGTTCCAACTGAATATGAGAGAGAAAGAGAGAGAGAGAGATGAGCTGACAAATCGGATACTGATGTGAGGGGAATGCTTACAAGACTGAGACTCAAGTGTACTGATCATTGTCTATTTGGCTGGTTTCAAACCTCAAGACAACACTGCTGGCCTCATGTTCATTAACTTTATGTTGTCAATGATTCTTGCTTATTAACAGTCATTATCGTTCTGTATTGAGTAAGTCCTTGACAATCATATCTTACACTAGTTGTGCATATGCAGTACTATAGAGCTGATCCTAGATTGTCAGCTTTTATGGCTATGATCCATGATGGTCCTTAGCCACTGATGTGAAAGGGGCCAGATTCTACTGTTCTTCAAGGAGAGAAACTGAAAGGGACATCTTTCATCCAACTTTTCCTCAGACAGTGTTGATATTTTATGTTCCTCACCTCTCTTCCCGAAAGCAAAAGTGGTGATCTTCCATAGAATCAGAATCTTTCCCTATCTTTTTATGCATTTTCCTTTTACTTACACTCATAAGTTTCTCTTATATTAAGATATAAAATACCACATTAAACTTTTTTTTTTTTTTTTTTTTTTTTTTTTTT
>VZSG01000757.1:164348-180052 GCA_013398315.1 Nothoprocta pentlandii | reverse complement strand
TTTTTTTTTTTTTTTAATAGCCATAGTCCGAAAGTAATTCATAGGCAAACTAGGCATATGGTAATAAAGTTGTCATCTTTGACAGCTTTTCCATGCCATCAGGAATGGCAAAATGGCAGAAATCATAAACTCCCCTGACAGATACCTAGGCACCACTTCACCAGTGAAGTGGGTATCTGAGGATATCTAGCAACGTGACTAGCTCACAACAGAGTCTGAAACTTAAAACTAAATCTTTCTACAACTATTCTAACATGAAAATTTCTCAAAATTTTAATTCCTCCATTCAGCAATTGGTCCCTTTAAGCTGCATGTCAGTAAATACAAACAATTCCAAAACAATACCAGAATGCATGACCTTGTATAGTTCTTTTTTCATTACTTGAGACTACTTAATTGCTTGTTTTTTTAATTGCTTTTTGTTAATTACATAAAAAATAGCCTGTCTTTGCTATCTGAGATGTGAATTCAGCAGCTAACCAGCCATTTTCCCCTTCCTTTCAAGGAGTATTTGACAGGGATGGAGGAGTGAGAATTAATGCTGGTAAATACAGGGGGGAAAAGTAAGAAGAGAGTCTCATAAAATATTTTTCATGTGTGTTCCATTATATCTTTCTAATTTAAATGAAACAAAAATGAATAGACTTTAAGCTATCTTTCGTTTAACTGGCATACACAATGATAACTGTTTAAATATTCTATTTATGAAATATTTGCCGCAGCACAAAAGATTTCATGTTCATGAATACTAGCATAAGAAAAATGAGGACTAGTAGGAGCTGAAGTCTTCTTTCTAATATACATTTTAGCATTACAATTAGAAATATTAAAATATATATACACACACATATTTATAGATCTTATAGATCTTATGGACATATATGTCAGCAGTGGAGTACTATTGCTGGATAATTATGTTTTATCTATCCATAATCCATTTTGCTCTCTTCAGAAATTGGAACTACAAAGGTCTGCTGTGCTTTGTGAAAAAAAAAATAAAAATGAAATAAAGTAGAACTTATTAAAATTTTTTTTAATAAGTGGTCTGACTTTATAGTTTACTTGCTTTTATTGAAAATATAATACATTACTTTTCATTGTAACACAACTATCTAATTGGAATTTTTTTGCTTTCCCTGGATAGGAAAAATGTAATTTACATTATTTGGTGCCTTAGGATATCATAATTGTATTTGTGTCTCTATTTCACATTTTAAGAATATATTCATTGCTCAATAATGTTATTTCAACAGCTGGATCATTCCAGTAGACACATTTCTCACAAATAAAGTAAATAAAGCCATAGATCTATATATATCATTCAGAAATGATCATACATTCAAGGTTATTTTTATTATGTGGACAAATTTGAGCAAATCAATTTGAGCAAATATCAGCATATCTGTTAATGAGTTTTTAACATTCTTTTTAGCTGTACCTTTCATTGCTTCTAATGATATACATGAAGAGGTGAGAAGTAATTTTTTTCATATCAAGACAGAGCTTTTATAGTGATGGACATAAAACAATATTGTGATTTAGAAAAAGAGTAATGTTTAAAATAGCATTATATATTACACTTTCACCAATCAAGGTAATTTTAAAGAGGGCATCTTTTTGCCTATTGCTAAAAATTGTGTAATTTAAATAGTTTGAAACCAACAGTGGGTTTGTACTTATGGACTACATCTGACTGTCTTACTCCATTCTGCACATTTCCTATCTCCTGACAGAAAGGGACCTTTACAAGGGCATCAGCACCTACCATGAAAAGTGTAGTTCTTACTTCAAAGTGTTGGTGAGGGCAAACTTGCAGCACCTTGGGGAGGATTTAGCTCATTTGAGCTTAAAGAGGGGCTCCAGTTGCTGAACTGATGTTTCAAATGAGAGACAAATATCCACAATAGGAAAAACAAAATTCTGATATTTCTGGCTAAAGCTTCACTATCTTTCAGGTTTACGTCAGTCTATTTCCAACTTCTCAGTGTGTTTATGTTATTGAAGTAGCTTATTGTTGAACTAGTACTTTAAAGGTTTCTGATTTACAGACCATGCCATTGGTCAGAACTAGGAAGAGCAAAAACGGATGAGAAAATGGAGAGAATGTTGTTATTCACACATGGCCACAAAGAAAATGTTTTTTTTTTTTTTTTTGAACACTAATCTTTGTACACTATCCTTAAAATTCTATTATATGAAGATAGGTGAAAGAGCAAAGAAATAAATAAAACCATTCTCATGGAATTTTCTTCCTTATTGTTTGTGTAGACTTAATATGAAAATTGAATATTTTTTTGTCATTGTGATTTTTGAAGGTTGTCAAAATCTGCAAAGCCAGAACTACTGATGCTTTGTCTTGTTGTTTTCTTCTTTATTTCTATTCTTTAACAGACACTAGAGTGTCTACTAAAAAAAAAAAAAAAAAAGAAAATCAGCATCAGAATAAAAGAAAATATTCTAAGACACTGAATACAGGATTTTTTATCCATAAAAAAGTAAAATGTAACCAAACAAAATTTTATATTTTCATGTGGATTATGATTTTGCTATTTATCTTTATGAGTGAGGAGTACTTCCTTTTACAAGAGAAAGTACTATGAAGAAATTATCAGACGAGGAGAAAGATAGCAGACTAAAGCTATCAGTGACTGACCATGGGTGAAATTTAGTCCTGCAGAGTGGGCCAGAACACTTTTGTGTCTGTCAGTCAACCTCCACTTCAGTTCTATTTTAAGGCCTTTGCCAGAGCTTAAATGGAGCATGAGTTTTCTTTTGCATTTCTGAAGAGGACTTCACTGCACTTGAGAATATTCTGGTTCCATCCCACACAAGGTTTAATACAGTGCTCATTGTAGTTTTATCTAATAGTTTTCCAACAGTGCATTAAAAGCAGAGCAACATCTGTGCCATGTGAGTTCTGCCATCTTCGGATATGTTTGTAATGTGGTTGATCAGAGGTTTTACTTTCTGAAGTTTATAGACACATACAAATTTTCTTGATAGTTTATTGTTGTGCATAATCAAAACATGATGTATATTGCAGAGAGACAGTCAGTCAAAGAGAAGCACCTTGGATTCATGGGAGAACATGATGTTATTTTTCACAATTTCTGTAGTAAAATTCTTTTCAAAAAATTTCTCATCTAATAAAAACTGGCTTCTGGAAATCTGAAAAAGAACCCTAAGATGTTAGCTTTCATTCCCTAATGAATACCTGTGTTTCTATAGCCTTGAGCAAGCATTTTGTCCAGCAGTTTTTTGGACTTAATGAGAATGGCAACGGCTCTCAGATCAGTTCTTCTTTTTACTTACAATACACCAACTCTCTCCAGCGAATATTGTTTCCTAACATCTTCTTGGCATTGTCATATATGTTCTTGCACCTTTCCTTGAGACATTTCAGCCTGGTAGTTCTCACCTCTGCACTGTCCTACTTAGCTCTCTGAACAAGGATCAACCCGGTCCTTCTGAAATATAGCTAGTATTCACTTCTAGGCTGTAGACAATGGTAACAAAAATTCTCAAGTCAATGACTGAGCTGAATGACAGAGCCAGAAACACTCTGAGTAACATATTTTTATTAATCACTGGCAAAGATAAAATCACAGTTAAGCCATAAAAGGGTCAGGCCTAAGCTGGAGAGATATAGAGAAGACTGAATCATCTGGTTACATTGAAGAAAAGGAAGCAGAGGAAAAACACACGATGAAACATAACAGAGATCCAGGATTGCACCAACAAAATCATCTCTTGCAGATCAGTGAGAAGTATCAATGTATAGCAGAATTTTGCTAGTCACAGAAAATAAATACGAATAAAATTAAAGAGAAAGGAAAGCTAACAGAAATTCAAAAGGCAGCTTGCTGCTCAGAATGCTTTACCATATAGGGAGATTTTGCATTAATATGCACAAGCATACACCTGTTTGTATGGACACTATCAGTGTCCACGGAAAGAATATAGTTTGTCTCAGAATTTATTAGGGTCAAGCCCTACTGAAATTAGCTAATTTTAAGAGAAGATTATTAGAATAAAAATCTTGCTGTTATAAAGTTGATAAAATGAATGGAATCAGCTGTTGTCTTGTAGACAGCTGAAAAAAAAATGACCAAAACAGTAATTCTACCCTTAACACTATGCGAACTTTTATACTATATCAACATTTTGTGGTTAGGTCCTGACTAAGTAAGAAATTACACAGAAACAGACATATATCCTTTTGTAGAACCCGTAACAGGAAACTCCATAAAATTCATTTTGCCTTTAACAAAATACGTCATTGTGTTTAAGAGGATGAAGGCAGACACCACTGTTAGTGCACTGGACCCTTGATTTTTGTTTAGCTATTGAGAGGTAGCCCACTTTTAATAACACTAAGTAGCAATAGGATGGACAAAACACAATGTTATATAAATTTCTACCTTGCCTCTTATTCTGCTAATCCTCTCTCCACTTTTCCTCATTTTCCTCACAAACAAAATATTTCTCCTTTCTTTATCCCCTGCCTTTCCAAACAAATGTCAATATATATGCTGTGAATGGCTTGGAATGTTTTTACTGAGTGAACACTAAAGAGACTGCTGCCTGTCCGCTAGAAAAGCTGAGTTAAAACTACTTTTTTAGTCATGGTCAGCTAGCAGTCGTCACAAAACTTGTAGGAATGTCACATTTTTGATATCTGCCTCTCGTGAAACTTAAGTGCAAGTGGAGGAGGAGCTCACAACTCATTGTGACAGACAGACAGGCTGGTGGATGATGCAATTTTATAAACCCTCTTTCCTTGCCAACAGACATCCCAACTAAACAAACAAACAAATATCCTCAAATTTATGTCAGTAGAAATGGAAAATCCAAATAATGACTTTCAAAAGAGCACTCAGCCTATTCCAAATCAGAAAGAAACAAAATGCAAAAAAGAAAAATGAAAAAAAAGCAAGCAAGCAAGAGAAACACTTGAGAAATATATCAGTACTAGAAATCTGATGTATCACCATAAATGTTAAAAAATATGAGTGAAAAGAAACATTGTATTTTTTCTTAGTTCTGCATGACTTTCGCTCTGTACAATTTGGTTAAATTTTTATACTTTCCTTAAACCTCATATGAATGCATTTGTTTAAATAGATGAGAAATAATGAGAATAATTATCTTAAAGAAGACTATACAGAAGAGGAATATTACTCTAGTGTTTGTTTTATGGAAGTGAAAAAAAAAAAACATTTTGTAGGGTATTAAAGATAATAACTGTGAAATATACTTCTGGTTGAAAAGAAATTATTTTTTATGTAGAATTATTTTCTTGTTCATAAAATATGAGACATTATCTTTCATCAAACAAGTGATTTGACAATGTTTTTAACTCATCTCCACAACTTTGCAGTTATTTGTGTTAAATAAATGTCATTGGATATAATGAGTATCTTTTGAACATATTGTTGAAAAACACATGTATCTTTAACTACTGATGTAAAACCACCTGATATGCTAGCATAGTAGCATAAAATAATGTTCTTCATTTCATACATTCACCTATTTTTCACAATATATACCACCAGAGATTTTTTCTCTTTTTCAGAATATAAAAGTTGATTTTTTTTAAACTTAAATATTTTTAAATGCCTCTGAAAAATATACAGCATTTATTGACCTTACTCCCATTTACATCGGCTTATATGAACAATCATCTGCTTTTTTTTTTTTTTTTTTTTTTGACACGGAATTCTTACAAAGTTTTTATCTGATTTTTGCCATTTAGATAATTTAGATTGGTTCACATCTAAGATAGCTTTAATCTTTCATACTTTAATTACATGACACATTTTTGTGCTTACAGAGTGATTTAAACAGAGATTTTTCTAAGCACTTCTTTTCCTACGTTCTTTCTTACATTTCCTTCTTTCATTTAATTATCTTCAAAAAAATCTTCAATGTCAAGATATGTTATCTAACCACAGATAAATTGATTCCATTTAATACTCAAGTATTTGTTTTTGTAGCTATTATATCTTTTCTTTATCTCTTTATGTCACATACCATCAATATCTGGTATGGTTCTTCTAGTATTTCTTGGATATTTTATTTTTAGAAATTCATTTGCTGTTTTTTTTCTTTCAATTCAGTCTTTAATCTTATTCACATTGTATTAAAGAATTTAAGATGTTTGATTGCCTCCTTTCTCTTCCCCTCCCTCATCTTTCTTTTCTCCTTTCCTTTTCCCTCCTTGTATAGCTCAGACAACTATATTAAATTTTCAATGTGCAGGGTGAATTTATATATTTATATGAATTTATATCTATAAACTTTATTTAAACCATTTAACTTTTCTTTGTTTTAATAATAAACTGAAAGATGAAAAAAAGTCTATAACATCTTTAAATTAAAGGATTTTCTCCTTTTAGCTTTAGTGATACAAGTTTACATCTTAGTAGTGGGGCACCTGCTACCTTTTTCTCAAATACTCTCTATGTTTTTACATACCCTGAACAATCAGTTTCCCAGAGGCAGCCTCAGTGCATTCCACTATCTTTGTCACAAGTGCAGTCAGCCCATGAAGAAAGGTACTGGTAATTAGATTTACTTCTCTGTTGTTGAATGCCCATAAAATTTGAAGTTGTAATTATTTGGCTTCATTACAAACTATATGTCTATATATATGTAAGGAGTATATAAAAGAATACTCACCATTCTGATTTGCTTATTCTTATTAGACATTCTTCTCTTTCCTATGAGTGTTTTCAGAGGAAGCAAATGGAAAAAATAAAAAATGACTTAATTCTGAGTTTAATATTATTTGGGAGTAATATTTTGCTCTGTAATCCTGAATGTCATAATCCTGAACAAGAAAAGTAAAAAAACAAAGTCATATCTTCCCTTTTTGTATATTTTCTGTTCTTACATGACACAGGAAGTTTGTATTAGCAAAACAGTTTTCTGTAGAATTTGTAAAAGTATTTTCAGCAGACTGAATTTTCTGACCAGCAGATACTTCATAAAATTCTCCTTTTTCTTTCTTTTTTTTTCTTTTTTTTTTTTTTAATGTATTTCACCTTTTGGGTATATGAGGAATTTTTCAACAGCTTCATAAAGAATCAACAGTGAAAAGAAATCATTAAAAGTTGTGGCTACTGTAATGGAACGATGAGACAGTCAGCAGCTGCTAACAGAAATCTTTTGATGTGATGAGAAAAGTTGACCATCCTGACATGCTTTCTTAGAAATGATAGATACTATGGATATGTCACCAGTACTGAAAAAAATATGAAACGTTCATTATAGCTACACCTGATATACTCAACAATTGGTTAACAATTGGTTATGTAGGAAATGTGCTGAGGTGATCATTGCATTATCAGCCATAATAAGCATCGGTTAATAAGACTTTTCACCCTGAGCAACAAATTCTTGATTTAGAACCTACTTATTTTAATGGGAATGTTTACACTGAATTGTCTAGACTTTTAATAGAAATGCATGTCTACATCTCATAAGAAACATAAATTATCCTTTGAAAAGTTAGTGATAATAAACATATCTTGGAGTACTACTAAAGTCTTCATATGCATTCTTTTATTTATAGTAGAATCTTTCAAGGGAGATGTCATTTCTTCAGTACCTGGAACCCTTATTCTTCACTAATAATAGAATTAGTGATTGTTTTAAAATATACATTTCATACACAGACTAGATAACAATAAAGTCAGTTTACAAGACATGCATGTGGACAGATTATGTTGTATACTAAAAGAGAAGATAATCTGAATCTTTCCAAATAACTGCTATCTCAACAGAATGGAAAGATAGAAAGGAAAAAAAAATCATTGTAATGATAGGAGTGTTGTTCATGAAGATGAGATTTGAAGTATTTTGTGATTTTTACATTGTTATAAATTATTTTTTCAGACCACCAGTGCTGCTTCAGAAGAGATCACATTTCTTCTAAAAGACTTATTCAAAGCTACTTGTAGGCATCTCTTTGTAGGCAGTTGAGTCCTGTGGTAAGAGGTGGGAACTAACTAAATTCCACCTGAAATGTTTAAAACTTAGGTCAGAATTCAATTCCAATGTTTGGTTTAAACTCCCAACTTATCAATTATCTAATCACATAATTCTTCAAAACTTTATTTTGTTCATTATTAACTTTCTGATGCTCTTCCACACACCCCAAACTGGCTGTTTCTTTAAAGGATCGTTATGTTCTTGACAGTGAGATTATCTAGTTATCTAAGAAGGAATTTGATATCTTAAAAAAAAAAAAAAAAAAGAATTTTCAATTTCAAAAAAAAAATATATATATATATATGATATATCAGATATATCTGAAACTTATCTGATATGTTTCTCTTCCTCAAAGGATACCATTGTAATCACTGCAACCCTGATTCAGTTGATTCATCATGGTTTTCCAGTTCTGTCTGGGATGTCACAGAACATCCCAACAGGTTACAGAAGGATGTAGATCTCCTGAATGGTCCATAGCATATCTGTCAGCTGCACATTTATACCTTGAATACCTCAGCTATAGCAGACATACAAGATCATGTTAAAGGGAATGAGTTATTTTCTCATTGACTGTAACAGTTTTGATATCTAGTTTTCAAGCAGCATATGTAGACATCTCATCTCAAGAATTTTCCATCTCTGCATAAATGCCACCCAAGACTTCAAGCGCATTTTTAAATATGAAAATGTAATATAATTGGGGAAAATGGATTCTCCCTATATAAATACAAACATCTTTACATTCTAGCTAAATGTGAACGTTCTTTGAGGCTATCTTTTCTCCACTATCTGCCTGTGTTACTAAAAAAACACAGCAGTAAAACTAAATGATCACAAGGCTGAATAGTTAGGAAATCTCTGTGTGATCTGATCTTCAGTCTCACACATGAAGGCTTTTAGACTGGCTTAGTAGGAGGTATGCCTAAGAGCATAGGTAGTATTATAGATTAATTGATTATGAATGTGCCGAAATGTTCTACATGTGCTAAAAGGAGTTAAGTCTCCCTGATATATCCGAATTGCATAAGGAACATTATAAAGAGTTTGCAATATGCACCATAAGTTGCGCTATGTACACCATAAAAACATTTGATACCCCTAGGCATGCATTCTGAAGAGCAGAGGAAGAAAAAAAAAAAACTCACAAGATTCTTCTTCTGACCTTGAGTGACTGAAATATAAGGATTGATAGATCATAATTTGTTGGCCAATATAAAGTGTCCTTTGCTGCATGCGATAGCAACTGAGCATACTTTGCATGCTGTTACTAAATCATCTCAAAATTACATTAGCATATTGTGTGTTTATTTATTTTTTTAATGTGCTGTTGAAAATGGGCATGAGGGGAGTAGCACTGTTATGAGCTTTGTAATCTGACTAAATAAGTCCAGCTGCACACTATGAAGCAATACTTGATTTATCTGGCCGCAGCAGGCACTGACTTCATTACATTACACAGCAGCCAGCAGAATTTAGCCATTACAATTATTCTGATGGTTTTCTATGTTATTCATTTGAAGAAGTTTCACCCGTCATTTTCCTTGCAGTGGAAACTTTCCAGCAAAGCTCAATTTTAAGGATTTTGGCAGCATTATTATTACTTATTAAAGTCATAGTTTCCAAAGGGGGCTCATGATGTTAAAAGCCCCACAATCACATCCAATAAAATGACATAGCCCCTGCCCTGAAGAGCTAGCAGTCTAAAAGGCACTTATCCTAAGAGCTGAAAGAAAGGTTTCATTAAAGGATTTTTAAATGCATTGAAATGCATTATTTGGCATGTGGGAGTAGAATAAGCAAAGCAATCAAAGTAATGGCAGGAAAATGCTCTTCAGTTCCATTTTAGGGGTAATACTGTTTATTTCAAAAAACTTTTACCTGTCACCTGCAAACTTTTGATTATAAAATAGCTTAAATATCCTTACCCCATAGCTCAGGTACTACAATGTTAATCAGTGCTTTTGACCATCGTTTTTTATTGCGCTGCCAGAAAAGGTGCTTGGTGGGCCCTGCCTGGGTGTGAATAGAAGAGCTTGATGGTTGCATGGGTTGAGCTGGTTACTGCAAGCAGGAGGCAGAGCTTCCTGAAGGATCACACACTTCTCATGGGGCTCCAGTGTGTGCAGTTGCCCATATTTCCCTATGGCTGCACAAAATGTTCCTCTGGACTCCAGAGGTCCAGACCCGGGAGATCTGGACACAGGAGGTCACCGGCCTTTCCAGTTCTCTTTGGCAGACTTGAGCTCCAGATAACAAAATACCAAACCATACCATACCATACCATACCATACCATACCATTAAAGCTGTTGAATAAACATAACACTAGAAGAACATCCTTGGAAAAAATGTTTAATAGCATTTCGGTTCCCAGGATACAGAGGACAGATCTTACAACATCCAAGCTTTTTTTTTTTTTTTTTTTTTTTAATTTTTTTTTTTAATTTTTTATTTTTTTTTAACAATGGCAGGAGTAAAAAAAAAAAAAAAAAAGTGAAATTGTTTGGGAAGCAGCTTTCAGGGGCAGATCTAAAACTGCACTATCGTTCAGTGGCTAATTTGAGTTCTGTATCTCAGAGAATAATGAAAAAAAAAGGAGAAAATAAGACACAATGTGTCCAGTGTTCTCTATCCAAAAACTGCTCTTGAGACCCTTCTAAGGAAGGACTTTTAAAATGTAGCCTGTCTTACATTTATATGGCAGAAAAAAAGAGCATTTTATATTTGCTGCAATTTCATGCTGCTTTGGCATACTATATATGGTATTCATGTTGACTGAGATTTCAGAGCCACACTTAAAGGTAAATACATTGACAGGGCATAAAAATATCACAATAATCATAAAAAATGCAGTCATGGGAGCAACAAAGCAAAAATGATGCATACTGAAACAGAGATCCATTTTAAGGAGAAGGAGGCCTGAAAATATTTAGTACTAAATGACAGAATGATTCATGGGTTAAATCCCTAACATTAATAATCAATATCAGTCCTGTTCTGCTTTTGAGTTTAGTTAAACCTACTGCAGGGAATATGAACCTGAATTCATCTGAGCAGCTTGATCCAGATTAAATTAGGATTTCCTAGCAGACTGAGAAATACTCCAGACCTAGCCAAACTTGTTATATTTCCATGTTTCTCTCTGAATTCTAGTGGGAAATGATGTTTACTCTTTTGAAAACTCAATCTCATACTGAACCTTGATCTTCTCAGTTGGGTACTCCATCTTCACTTGCTATATCAAAAATAAATCAAGCATGATTGTGCAGAAGATACTATCTTTGCTCACTTCTCACATCTGTTAAAGCTACCCAGTTCATCAGAAAACATAAAATAAAATATATGTAGAGAAAGTGGACCTGAATATACATTGGAACTAATGCATTCACAGTGTCAGAAGATGGCATGATACAGTTAGGATGTTAGCAGGGTATTGAAAAAAAAAAGATTAACTTCACACAGGCTGAATTTAGGGACAGTCTATTTTGTGTCTTATAGTGGGCATTAGATCAAGAGAATATTTGTAATAGTTTAAAGCATAATAATATCAAAAGTCCATGGTCACCCATATACATATCTACATTGCTATTAAGAGATGAGAGGTGCAACACAGAATCACAGAATCACAGAATGGTTGAGGATGGAAGGGACCTCTAGATATCATATAGTCCAGCCTTCCTGCTCAAGCAGGGACACCTAGAGCATGGGGCACAGGGTGGCACGCAGGAGGGTTTTGAAGACCTCCAGAGAAGGAGACTCCACAACCTCCCTGGGCAGCCTGTTCCAGGGCTCTGTCACCCTCACAGGAAAGAAATTCCTCCTCACATGGAGATGGAAACTCCTGTGTTTCAATTTACACGCATTACCCCTTGTCCTGTCTCTGCTCACCACTGAGAAAATCTTGGCCCCTTCCTCCCTTCATTCCTCCTCATGAACTTATACATGTTAATCAGATCCCCTCTCAGCCTTCTCTTCTCCAGAGAAAACAGGCCCAATTCACTCAGTCTCTCCTCATACGAGAGATGTTCCAGTCCCTTAACCTTCTTGGTTGCCCTCCACTGGACCCTCTCGAGGAGCTCCACATCCCTCTTATACTGGGGAGCCCAGAACTGCACACAATACTCCAGGTGAGGCCTCACCAGAGCTGACGAGAGAGGCAGGATCCCCTCCCTTGACCTGCTGGCAACACTCCTCCTCATGCAGGCCAGGATCCCATTGGCCTTCTTGGCCACGAGGGCACACTGCTCACTCATGGTTAACTTGGTATCAACCTCTTGTTGTCCCACTCTGCGGAGCTGCTTGCCAGCAGTTCAACCCCTATTCTGTATTGATACCTGGAGTTACTCCTCCCCAGGTGCAGGACCCTGCACTTGTCCTTATTGAACCTCATGAGGTTCCTCTCTGTCCACCTCTCCAGCCTTTCCTGGTCCCTCTGAATGGCAGTAGAGCCCTCTGGAGTGTCGACCACTCCACCCAGCATGGTATCATCTGCAAACTTGTTTAGGGTGCACTCAATGCACTCGTCCAGGTCATTGATGAAAAAGTTGAACAACACCAGGTCCAGTACTGACCCCTGGGGGACAGCACTGGCCACAGGCCTCCAAATGTGCTTGGCCCCGTTCATATCATATCACCACCTTCTGAGTTCTGCTATCCAGCCAGTTCTCGATACACCTCACTTTGCACTCATCCAGACCACACGCCTGGATTTTTCCTGTGATGATATTATGGGAGACAGTGTTGAAAGCCTTGCTGAAGTCAAGGTAGATCACATTTTGTGCTGAAACCAGAATCTGTATACGATGATAACTGTGAACCGCTAGAAGTCTGAATATCTGAACTCTGCCTCTACTTATAGAGAACTCTGCCTCTTTGACTCTTGTAATATTCTTTCTTGCTTTTGTAACAGGTGTCATATCAGCAGGCTGCACTGAAAAAGTCTAGGGACATGGTCAAGGTCTCCTTTAGTGAAATGCTCACAGCACTTTCTTCAGCAATGAAGAAGATTTGGGGAGCTTAAACATATAAATAATTAGTTGTTTTTGGTGTGTGGAGTGTCGCTTCCTTCATCCAGTAGTTATTTTCCCTCATATGAGCAAATTGACAGTTGGCTTACCCTGAAATTTCAATTAATAAACCAGGATCTTCCAGTGAGGATATCAGCCTTGGCTCACTTTTAACAACTGGAATATTTGTTTTAATTGAGATTTTACTTTGAAAATGCACATACTCACATATTTCTCTTTAAGCAATAGTGTGAGCCCTTAAGTCATTGCTCTCTCTATGTGCCAGCATAGTAAAATGTTATTTCAAGAAGGCAAATTGTTTCAAGAAAATGAAATTTTTGAAATGAAATGAATTGAAAATGAAAAATGAAAATTTTGAAATGAAAATGAAATCTTCTTATCAAGGTATGTCTGGGAATAATCCCTCAAGAAATAGTTATCCATTTTTGTTAAAATAAGATAAATATTCACAATACTTTTAAAATACTCTTGCAGACTCACTAAATATTCTGCAATATTTTTTAAGTTAAAGCAATATCTATTTTGCATATGAAAGCAGTGAAATATTTCCTGTATATTAATTTATTCTGTACTTGAAGTCAAAATCTGAAAATAAAAAAAATCTTAAATGATTTAGGTACCATTAAATGTCTTTAGGTATAATTGAAACCTACTTAGACGGTCTTCCCATCTCTGAAACAAATTATTTAAGAAAAGCAATATGTGATAAGAATATGTTGATTGGCATTGACTGTATCAACAAAAGTATGTTCAGCTATTTGAAAAGTAATTTACAGATGCTAAAATGTCAAATTTAAATAAAGACATACTACCTGGTGAAACATAATTTCCATCTAAAAGGGAAAATATCTTCCCCAAATCCATTATGATTTAATGGTCTATTACCAACCCATTAGGTCCATGTGGTGAGAGGTGATTACATATGTGAGGAGTTGAGACTGCCAAAGTTTCAGATTGAATCCAGAGGATGACAAGTAGGAGAAATAATAGGAAAATCTTGAATTTAAGTGCAGCATTGTTTTATATATATATTTGTTTCCTTTTCTCTGTTTTCTGTTACTGTTTTTTAAACAGTAAGTTGCATGTGAAGAGTACTCATAAATGTCTTTTCGGACAACTTTGTGTCAAAGACATTTGTGTCTTAGCTTTAATGACTGAATGGTGCAGCATTACATCCTTAATCAGTCTTCGAAATACTCAGTATTTTCGATAATTTCTATAGTTTTAATTAAGCTACTCAAATATCTCTGCTTGAAAAGCTTCATCAAAAACCCGCATACTTATATGAATATTTGGCAGTGGCACTTCTGTAGGCATCCTCTTTACAAAGAAATGTTCACAGTCTTTACGATTTTCTACAAGTTCACAGAGTCTTCCTGAAACTCTCCTTTTTTCTTCATTCTGTCAGATATTTCTGACCGCTGGTCACAAGCCCTTTTAGATTTTTTTCCTATATGTGTTTGCACACTTTTTTATACTGGAAAGAATGTCATTAGATATGGAGAAGCTGTTGAGTTTGGATCCCCTCAAGCTGGTGGGATAGATATATAAGGAAGCAAAGGAAAGGAAGGAAAAGAAAACAAACAAACACACAGAAAAAAAAAGCAAAACCTTTTAATTGGTCTGGAACTGAAAGCAAATATTTGTTCATATTTGTTTTGAATTTGTTGTTCATAGAGAGGAGGCAACATTGGTCATTTTAGGAACAAGAAAGGAAACTTCTATGTCATTCATTAGAAAACATATTAGCCCCACTCCTTTCTCTGTCTACCTCTTCCATGTTAAAAATAAAACAGTTTAGGAAATATGCCAAAAGGGAAAGTGTTGCTAGATTTGTAAAAGTGTTATTTCTATGACCATAATGGCAATTTACCTTCCTGTTATCAGCAGATAATTGGATAGTATAATCAAAATGACATATTTTGCTCCCAGTGACAAAAACGATAAGTAAGAAATTTAATTCTTGAAAATGCAGTATTATAGTTCAAGTTTAGTTATGCAAATGCTGCAGATATGAAGAAAATACACAGACAAGAATTTGTATCTGTATTTTGTTTTGAATATGATAATGATAAATACTTATAAAGAAAAACTAATATCAATTTTACTTTAGGATAGAAAATTAGGAGTAAAACAGACTTTTGTCATTAAAAACAAAATCTTCTCTTACTTATAGCAAGTAGTGAAATTATTATACTAATGATTATTAATTTATGAAAGTTAGTGTATTCTTTAACATTTATCTCTTTTTGAGGGATGTGAGACAACTGACTCTTCATGGATTGTATTCTTTCTGAAATTTAAAATCAGATAATAGAAAGATATTTGGTTTTCATTAACAATTGCATCTATTAAATTTTTAATTATTTCACATGAATTGGTAGAAATTCTTTTTTATTTGTGAAAGAATTTTTAGAAATAACTTTGGAACAGAGGGAAAAGCTGTAGGAAAAGGATTGTTTCAAAAAGACTGTTTACTTTTATGTTCTGTTTATGCGCTGGTGCCAATATTATGTAAATTAAGTGTGGAAAATATCCTTTTCTGAATTCTGAACCTTCTATGATTAGATCACATTCCATTAAGCATGCTAGTTAATTATCATAGAATCATAGAATCATAGAATCATAGAATGCTTGAGGTTGGAAGGGACCTCAGAGGTCATCGAGTCCAACCCCCCTGC
>VZSG01000757.1:151090-163760 GCA_013398315.1 Nothoprocta pentlandii | reverse complement strand
CTGCTCTCCAGTAGGTCCACCCCTAATCTGTACTGGTGTCCAGGATTATTCCTCCCCAAGTGCAGGACCCTGCACTTGCCCCTGTTGAACCTCATGAGGTTTCTCACTGCCCAGTTTTCCAGTCTGTCCAGGTTCCTCTGAATGGCAGCACAGCCCTCAGGGCTATCAGCTACTCCTCCCAGTTTGGTATCATCAGCAAATTTGCTGTGGGAGCACTCCAGCCCTTCATCCAGGTCGTTGATGAATAAGTTGAACAGGACCGGACCGAGAACCGACCCCTGGGGAACACCACTAAGTACAGGCCTCCAGCTGGACTCCGCACTGTTGACAACCACTCTGCACCCTGCCATCGAGCCAATTCCTAATCCACCTCCCCATCTACTCATTTATCCCACACCTTTGGAGCTTGCCCAGGAGGATGCTGTGAGGGACAGTGTCAAAAGCCTTGCTCAAGTCCAGATAGACCACATCTACTGCTCTGCCCTCATCTCTCCAGCTAGATATTCCTTCATAGAAGGTGATCAGGTTAGTCAAGCAGGATTTGCCCTTGGTGAATCCATGCTGGCTACTCCTGAGCACCTTCTTCTCCTCCATGTGTCTGGAGAGAACAGCCAGGATGAGCTGCTCCATCACTTTCCCGGGGATGGAGGAGCGTAAACTATTTGTTCTTTCTGTGGCCTCATCTATTGTTTTATTAGAAATCATGATATTCTCAGAAAACCTTAATTTTTACAGATAGGAATCCAGGGCACATGTTGATCCAGGTTTTCTGCCTGTGGCCATATTTGTATTTGGACAATAGTTGAACTTATCTTGTGAACACTTCTTGAAAGATGTATCTATTAAAACTAAAAATTTGCTAGAGCTTGTACTTCTAAATGGCAAGCTTTAGATATAACTTTCTAGACATTAGACAGCTAATCATAATCAGACAATAAGCTGCCTCACTAAACTACTGTCCGCCAGTGCTCCATAGAAACTGAAGTGTTTGTTTGTTCGTTTGTTTCTTTGTTTTGGTAGACAACTTTTCTTTCATAGCAGCCAACCGTTATTTCAGCCTGTCTCCTAATCTGGAGTCACTGACACAAAGAAGAATGAAAAAGGCCACAATAGGTTGGCTGCAGGAAGAGGCGAATAGATTCCTATACAGCTTCTCAGAAAGATGGAAGAAACTATTCAATTTTGTTTTATTTTAAAATAGTTTGAAAGTCAAGTATAAATCCTGCTCGACATTTGATATTGCCTATACAACTGTCTCTGAAACATAATCTTTGCCGTGCTGGAGTGTTGCCAAGATACCTGCTGCAGTTATGGATTTGATGTACTTGAGGAAAAGGAACTCCCAAAGAAATCTTTTTTATAGTTTGTCTGAAGATATAGATGTTTATGCATTTATTGTGCAAAGAAACTTTTTTTTTTTTTTTCAGCCATGAAATGGTATGTAATAAAAAGGTCCAGAGGAAACTTTTGAAAGCTATTTTGGAATGTTTCACCAGTGTTTCTTCACTTCTAAATAAAAGTCAATAAAAGCGAGACATGTACGACAACTACTGTGAAATTGTACTAATGTAACAACAAAATTTGACTCTGCAGAACTGATTGGTTTATGCTGTTCCGTGTAGTGGTATATCAGTTATCAAGCTTTGTTGTTACTACAGTCCCAGTTTGCAGAAATATTAATTTTAAAAGACTTCACAGGCAGATTAATTTAATTTATATTCTTATATGTAGTGATAAACAGTGTCTTTCTGTGAGGTCCAAGGCTGACGGACCCTTGATGGCAACTATGATCTTAGACAGTGTTATTAAGTTTTCCAGAAGGGATCCTAATGCTCTTGAGACATGTTTAGTGACAACAGACACATACACATGTTGATGAGCTGGCAACTGAAATCTCATCCAAACAGACATGAGGAAGCAGCCACATTTCTCTTGAGTTCTCAAGAGCATCCAATATTAATTTTAATTTGCAGGGAGAAGGAGAATTGGCAGAATTAATTCTTAATAGAATGGCCTTCTGGGTGATATTTCATCTCAAGACTATAGAATCCTACATATTAATATCTAAATATAGGAGACTTACAGGTTTGATGTTAGGTACAGTCATGTATGTAACATTTGAGACGCTCAACTTGGTGTCTAGTTTTTCATCTGTATTTTCTGCCAGCTTCATGTAAAATCCTTGGATACCTGTTCTAGGTCATCTCAAATGGCACAAGACTATTATGTTTTGGCAGTTGAATCAAGCACTAGGTGACCAAAGAGTTGTTACAGGCTAAGCGTATCCAGGATGTAGTTCAGTTACTCAAATTTTTAGTTTCTTATGCCATTTAAGATGCTTTTAGATGTCTTACCTACTCTCCAGGGGTCAGTCCAAATGGATGCAGGCCCCAGAGAGATCTTGTATCATCCATGCCATGCACATTGGAATGTCTCAGAAGATCAGGTGCTAGAATACATTGGGTAAATGACAGAACTGGGATATGTCATCAAAACTATTAATGTGACTCAGGAAGTAGTGTAGTTTAGACCAATCTAATTGTCTACCTAAATTGCTCTGAATGATTATTATTTTTTTCTATTTGATTTCTATAGCATCTAGAAGACATTTGAAAGTGTGAAAAGTAAAAACTCTTTTCAAAAAAAGCTGAGCCAGTTTATTTTAAAGATGACCTGACTTAGATGGTTGAATCACATATTAATCTGAACATATTAAGAATTGTAGAAAGTTTTTCCTGTCCAAAGTGGACAAGTCTTTTCCAACATTTTTTATGAAAAATTATCATCAGATAATTATCATCAAAATTATCATCATCATTTCTCTCTATATAAAGTCTTCTATTCCACTTCCACCATCCTAAGAACAAACAAAAATTTCAGAAACTTGCAAGAATCCCACAGGATTATCTAGAATAGGAAAAAAATATGATCATTTTATATATATATAATTATCATTATATGTAAAAAAAGATTATACAGAACATCACAGACAACACAAAAAACAGAAGATCAAAATTGTGCATATAAGTTTTTAATTAGTAATCTGTAAAATTGAACAGGAAAACTTCTTATACTACTTGGTGAGTGATTATATGAATGTGGCAAATTTAAATATTAAGCATGGAATACTTCATGGAATTTCTGTGAATAAACTTGTGCAGTGAAGCATAAACTTTTTATTTCCTTGATGAATGTTAATGTGGACCATCAACACTGCAAAAGGAAACCAGATGATTTCACACCTACTTTCCAGCTGTTAATGGTTAAGATATGAGGCATGTGGATTATTTGATGTAGTTTCCAGACCAGTCCTTGTAAGCGTAATTAGCCAAGAGATACACTCACAGATTTATCTTCATAAAAAGGAGTGAACTGCAGAAGTCAGTCAGATTTAGCATAATTTATTTAGCTGCATGAAGTTGTTTACCAATTATATATATAGATAGAATCTGCTAATCTTTAAAGTGTTTTTCAACTCTTCTTTGAATTGTGAATATTAGAGATGCTATTTCTGTTAAAGTATTAAGACATTCAGGTGCATCCTAAAGGCTTTTTCACCTAGAAGAGTAGAAAATTGTCAGTCTTTACTATCTCAAATCACACTAATAAATGCTTGTTTAATGTAAAATATCCTAGTTTATTATTACTACTTTTCTGAATACTCTTTTTTTTTTACCCAAGTCTTTGTGAGAGCTGCAAAAATAAGCATGCAAGAAGTCATATTTTCTTTTTTTTTCTCTTGCACAACAGTAAATTAGTACAGATTGAAGCTTATGATGATTTCCCCAAATACAAGAAAATGAAAGAAAGGATTGACAGAGGAATCAAAACTCTCTACAGGTCCTACTAGAATTTATTAAAATTAGAATTTATTATATTAAAAATTCTGCACCTTTGGAAGACTAACTGCACAATCCATCTCCAAAGAAGGCTGCAATATATTCTGCTGAACCTGAGCAATTGAATCATTGATTTTTCAGTTAAGCTATGAACAGAAAATATATGAGGGAAAATTGAGTTCACTGGCACTATAACTGATTAAAAAAATCCATTGAAACAACAGCACTAAAATTTGATAGTGAATTAACCACAGTGTCCTATATTACAAGGAATTAAACAGTCTGATTTTGCTTTCAGATATTTTAATTCTTTGTTTGATGTTTTGTTTCTTGTCACCTTAAAATAGAATGCTTTGAAATGAAAAAATAGATAAAATATTTCAGCACTCCCTTCTCCTTTGTTTGCCTAAGATTTTTCATTATGGCAGGCAAAGTTTATACATATTTTGGTTCTTTAGAGATGTAAGCCTTTTGGCATATTGATATTAATGAAAACATTTTGCAGCTATAGTTCCTTTACATACAAGCAAATTGCCAGAAAGAAGACTATTTAAATGAATACAATACAATGCAATACAATACATCACATTGTTCCTACACAGTGAAATTTTTCCTCCCTTAATAAGACTTAATCCTATTTTTCCCTTGAAAAAGTATAGATTTGATCAGGTTGACCTTTGTAAGCAAAAAGAAAAATGAGGTGCTTGCTGAAGAATTACTAGGTAACTTTTCTCATGGCCCCAAGTCTTTTCACTTGTTGTGAAGTCTCTAGCCTGCACATAACAAATCATTCTCTCGAAAGAATGGATAGCTCTGAAAATACAGAAATTAGAAATTGTGGGGTATATTCTCAATGTTCTACTTAGCAGGTGTAATGAGCTATTTTTCCTAGTTACAAATACAGTTCGTAGTCTGTAGAAAGTGAATACTTACACTAGCAGTGAGATCAACAGCTGCAATGAGGTAAAAGAAGAAAGAGTTGATACTCTGGAGAAACTAGAGATGCAGAATTCGTATGAGAACAAATTTTTTTAGCACAAAAATCCTTATACAGATAAAATACACTTACCTTTGGCAAATGTCAAAGCAAAAAACATTTCACATGTAGGGGGATGTACTAGTAGGACAAGGCAAAAGAGAAAGTAGTTTTACAGTTTGAAAATATGGAAAGCTGGAGAAAAGAAGGAAGTAATAATAGTTTTCCATTCTCAATCACATTCATGGTACTGTTTTTAATTATATAAGACAGGAAAAAGCAAGCTTTCTTAGATTAGATACATCTATCTCTTTTTCTTTACTCCACATTTCATTTTTATTCACGAGAGTGAAAACAAATTGAGAACTAGTAAAATCTTCCATGTTTTGAAACTGCTCTTTTGGGAACAGTTTTCTTCTTCTTCCTCTATGCCCTTATCACTTGATAGTCTCTTCCTCAAATTCGAAGTCAGCTGTCACCTGTGGTTGTTCATTTGTCTGCTTAACATCTGTTTTCATGATTCAGCTCAACTATTAACATATCCATATGCCTACATATAGTCATCTGGAAAAGAGAAAGCTGTTTAGGCTCCAATTATAAAGGTTCATAATATCAATTTCAATGACTACACCGGGACATAATGCTGTATTTATCAAATGTAGTCTGTTCCATCTTGCTTTGAAGCTGAATAGAAGAACACTAAAATAGTGTAATCAGAAATAGCATGTAAGTAATTTGTCCCATTGTGATTGCAATAGGAAGACACAATGTATAGAGTTTTTTATATGGTCATGTGAGCAATCTGACCACCAAAGCAGCAAATGAAGGCTGATTTTGTTGAACTAAGTAAGTACGGGAAAACAGGTCTAGAGCAACTCAAGTATCAGAAATTGGAAGATAAAGAGCAAAACAGGACAAATACACGGAATGGCAAATTGTAGGATATCCTGCCAAACACACAAAAAGAAATCCAACTCATCTTTTTCTTCTCTTGTCAGAGGTACCTGGTCTTGTTACCTTGACCTCTGTGATTAGAGATTGTAGCCACTAATTGCATGGCATCAACTCAGCATTGGGTACTCAGAGGTAAGATAGGGTATGGGAGTTAGAGACTAACACTTGTGAGAATGGAATGAAGTATTCTAATGCATTAGTAAACTAGATAAAGATTGGTTATATCAACTGGACAAGAGGTCTAGAAGGAAAGATGTGACAAACAAGATTAAATAAAACGGCTTTGTGGACCCTAAACCTATGCTGATACTAAGCTGCACATGAAGCAGAACATAAATGAATGGACAAGGCAATTTCTTAGAAAATTCATAAGAAGGACATAAAATATCTTGTCAAAGAATGACTTTGAATAAAAACCTTATTGAATAAATAAGGGTCATCCTATTTACATGAGAGGTATCAAAAGCTGTGTGATAATATATAAGGACAAATACAAGACCCTGTGGACAAGGTCCCATGTCCTATTTGTTGTATATAAGGTTGCTGCAAGTTGCCTGCAGACTAATATGATATAGGAAATATGCTATACTTGGTAGTATTGTGTACTGACTATATTTCAGAGTTATGAATTACAAGAGACAAATAGGACTGATATGTCTCACATAAAAAAAATAGAGAGGAAGACTGGAAAGTACTATTGAATTTTATAATAGTTATTTTTTCATTAATTATATATAGGATGAATAGGAATGGTAGCTATAAAATAAGTAACTAATTGAGGGAGAGGGCTTCATCATGAACTTTCTTCTTCTGTTTTGCAGAATGGGCAATAAAGATGACAAAAAAATTGAAAAATGTAGTAATTGATGCTTTAAATTGAATTGCATAAATGTAAAGATAATAATAATAATTTTTGTGTGGATATTACAGTAACATTTTGCAAATTGCAGATTTGAACTTTGCTAAGACAATAGGCCCTTGAAAAGTATCATAAGAGGATGCTGAGCTGATATTCTTCTTTCATGCTTGGATATAAGGTAACTGTCGAAGGAGGTTTCGATACGATCCCAAGAGTGAGATTAAGACACAAACGAGGTCAAATGCCATAAAACCTTATAAGCTCTATTCTTATAATGGTGATAGGACAGAGAGAAGAAGAAGAGAAAACAAAAACAAAAGAAGAAGAAGAAGAAGAAGAAGAAGAAAGATAAACAAGCAAGCAGGAGAGATGCAACAAGATTAGTTACCACTACCACCACCAGTCCAGCTAGGTTTCACCATCTCCACCTCAGTACAGGTGATGATCATTTAGAAGAAAGTTGAGAAGAAGGAAAAGAAGCTTCTCTCTCTACATTCAAGGGAGAAAAATACATAGCCCTTTTATTGTCCCAGTTCTTGAAGAGTCCGCCCAATCTCTTGAAATTTTTTGCTTGGTGCTCCTCTTCCCCACCACTCAAATGCCAGTGCTGCTTGGCAGGATCTGCTGAGCATTGTTACGGTCTTGAGCTGATCCAGGAAGTTGTAAATCATGTAGAGATAACAAATCTTGAGCTGCTATCCCAGTTCTCCCAGAGACAGGATGCCAAGGCCAAGAATTCATAAATTGCATGGAGATAAACTCTTGGTGCTAATATCATAGTCTTCTCAGAGATAGGATGTAGAGGCCAGGAATTTGTAAATTGTATGGCAACAATGTTGAGACAAACACAGTCCACAACACTCTCTTACAACAACTTAGTAGGGTCTTGAGATTGCCAGCTCCTGCATGCACTTTTTGTCCACACCATTTTATCTTTCAAGTAAACTAGTATAGATGAAAAGGGGGACCTGGCCTTCTATCTTAAGACAGAGAGCACATCTAAATGCCATGTTAAGGTAAAAGATCTGTTGACATTTGTGATCCAGAGGTTTGGACATTAGAATTATCTACAAAGTCAGAAAAAGCAGGAAAATGGTTTAGGCATCTGTTCATAAGCATTTATTAGTCATCAAATCAATGCTGCATAGAGCTGAATTTTTTTTCAGCTTCTTTTCTTACAGTGAATTCTGTAAATTTGGAGAAAATATGACTTATTAATCTGTATGTCAAGAATTAGTTATAAATCAAAACCTCAACTGTCTTGCTGCTAATTCACCTCTGTACCTTGGTCATACTGTTCTCCTTCCATTATAAAAAAAAACTGTTCCAAAAGCATGTTTTTGTGATAATTAGAAATCTCAGCTTCTACTGTGCACAGCTGTTATCTATTTGTTTGCATCAGTCACAGACCACACTCCATCTGCCTTATGTGGTCCTTCATTTAAACTCATTTTTCACTTGAAATCAGCACTATTTGTGCTGGTGCTAGCACAACTTTTTTTTCTTTTTTTTTTTTTTTTTTTAAGAAATCTGTGCTATTTTTGAGTCAGAGAATTGTAGACATTTACTTAATTTGGATGGGGTACTTAAAAATTTGCAATGCATATATATTGAGGATACAATATGCAGTTTACACTGCAGTATACAAACAGTGAGTAAATAGCAGTCATTCCACAAAGTCTAGCAGTCCAGGACTGCAGGCTTTCTGACAAGTACTCAGGTGTAATTCTATACAGTCTAAGCCACCGTTTTAAGTCACAATATCAAATGCATGTTAAGTACTATAGAAATGAGATATATATTTGTGGGCCATACATATGAGCTTCTGTTGCATATCAACAAAGCCATATTCCTCCTTTAATACTTTCATTCATATTGCTTCATTCTAGCAATATATTTATCATTTGTCAATGATATTTAAATCTTATCCCTAGAAATACTCCTTTGCAGGTAGAACAAGGAAGCATATGCTGACTATTCCACTTATCATTCAATGTTTCTCCAGCAGCAGGGGAACAGCATCCTATTCTTTATGCAGAGCCAATCAAAATGACATAGTTTTCCCCGCATATCAATTATTTCTGTATTTTGTCACTTCTACTTCATGCTAAATTTCATACAAAGACTCATGGTCTTTTTTCAATTCCTATTTCTGTAGCTGAATTTCTATCAGCTTGTGTCCACACTTATAAGCAACAAGAATTCTTTCTCAGTAGGAAACCACTCTCACAGGCTATTTTCCTCCTTGATGTGCCCACCTGTAGCTAACTCTGCTCACACAAGATGATTCTTTGTTTACAACGATGGGTGCTAATAAGTAAAGATAACAGTAATAAGCCTGCTGATTCAGGAACAAACCTTAGCAAAGTTTCTGCATATTTACCATTGCTGTATTTTGCCAGCACTCCATTGAGTCCAACATTGATAGACTTGTTTGCACCTGTGGAGAAGCTGGGCAATAATATTTTCTGTAGATGAATAAAACAAGAAACTCTGTTAGAAAAAAATAATATATATATATATGCACACTGTGCAGTTCCAGTATGAAAAAGTAGGAAATAAAGTGATTTGTAAAAGCTTTTTAGCACTATTCTACAGGGAAATGTTAGAGTACATTAGCATATTTGAATCAATTCCAGCTGCTGAGTGATAAACTCTGGTATGTGAATGTTGCTGGTTTGAATTTGCATTTACAATTTCACTTTCCTTAAAAAACAAAGCACAGAATATTGTCTTCGGAAGCATATTTTAAAAATGCTATTTGTCAGTTAGCAAAACCAGCACAAGCTTTCTAAAAGCTGCAGTATATGATCAACATACAGAAAATGCTTAAGTAACTTTTGCCTACCTAACATAAAGAAGTAAGAGATTTATTGGCTTCACTACTGGTTAGACTTTGTTATTTACTTCTTTCATTAACTACAGACTGGTGCGTATATTTTTCAGGGTAAACCTGAGGGTTTCAGCCCACACTGGAACAATATAAGGCTTGACAATGTTATATTAAATAATTGATATTATTTGACATCCATGTTACTGTACTGCATTTTTTGGAGAAGTTCAGTGGGGTTATGGGTTTCATTCTATGCGCAGTACACACTGTTATAATGAAGCCTGGATTTCATTTCCAGACAATCTTACCAGCTTTTCTGAAGTAATCCAGATCCTTCCCGATATTACGTTGTTCATGTCAAAATACAGTTCAGCTAACCTTAAGCACGTAACTTGTCCTTGAATTTTCCAAACAATATTCTAGCATTCCAAAAACAGTTTACTTAAAATAATGTTAGTGATTTTATTTATTTATTTATTTGCATTTTTCACCTTTTTCAAGACATTTTGAGCCTTAATCTGAAGAATAAAACTCATATTTTTGTTTCCTACATACAGTTTTCATATCAGGGTAACATATACCCTGATCAATAAAATTTATAGCATATGTATCTCTTTATATACTTAATGTTCCCAGCACTGTATTGATATATGAAATGGTGACTGACAAATACTTTTTCACCTTCTATCTTCTAATAAATCTCCTAAAGTTATTTTAGTCTGCTACATTTTGCTGGTAATTAAGTAGTGATGTAACATAACCATTTATAATTAAAGTATTGTTAATACAGACATACATACATAGCATTACTTACAGTTTACCATAAAACTGAAAATTAAAAATCATTCTTTTCACCATGATTAATTTCTGCATGTTTTAACATTTCAGACAATCACATTAGATTATTTTTGTGGCAGACATTTATGTTATGTAGACATTTTATTTACCATAAAATGGTAAATAAAGCCAGATTCAACAGAAGGACTGAAAAGAAATGCAAGAGGTCCATCACCACATTAAAAAACTGTCATTTCTTTATAGCTAATACCACAATGGCTTAATATTATATTTTATCAATGATATGATATTTAAGAAGATTAATACATGTAAGTATGATGCATACATGCATATATATATATGATTAGACATATATTGTTTATTTATGGTTTAGGAGAGTTGATTGGAAGACCAGAATATGCCACAGCTCCTAGATATTTTCCAAATGAAACCCGCTTCAATAAGTTAGCTCATTTTCAGGTAACTGCTAGTAAGATGTTGTGACATAGCTAAAGGGTGTACTTAGACATCAGAACTAAAAATCACTTCTCTGTCCCATGTCTGAGATGTAGCAATGCTTTCTATTTTGCATTGTCATGGACTATTAGTATTGGAGGAGTTATTATAATTACAATTATTATAATTATTGTTATTATTTTTTTCCTGAAAAAGAGAGAACCATACCTAGACTACTATCTAAGTTATTCAGATCATCCACACTTTATAGAAGGTACGATTTCATCCAGTATTTTTTTTTTTTCAGGAAGCCATAAATTCTGCTTGAATGAATGAACCTTTTTATAAGTGTTCAAGGCATGGTGTAGAGAAATAAACTGTTCCCTACAGATTCTTTGGGCTATCTTAATTTTTTGTTTGTTTGTTTGTTTGTTTGTTTTGTTTTCCAAGAAGCTACACTAGATTATCATAATGGACTTTTCTGGCCTGAAGACCAGAAAACACATACAGAACGTATAGAATCATGAAATGGCTATCATAAATACTCAGAGGCAGCAAGCTGGTGCATCTGAATACCCCCGGAAACCAAAATAATACCATATGACCTTTTTTATCACTATGTTAGAATTCTCATAGACTATATGCTAGGAAAAGCCTGATGAAAATAAGAAACCTTGCACTCATTGACTCAATAGGAGACCAGAGAGGATCTGATTCAGAGATGTACATTTCTTTGTTTGCTGTTTTGTGCTTTGTATTAGGAAATGCATCCCTATTTTGCTGGAATACAAAAGTGGAACATAGTTGCAGCTTGTAGATATTTTCTTGACTCCTGAGAAGAAAAACAGTTTTACATTGCAGATCCATTTCTCCTTCTCTCATAAACTCAAGAAGGTAAACTCCTGTCCTTTGTCTTTGAACTCAACAATCCCACATCTATCAGCAAAGTGATTAAATGATAAACTGAAATTTAGAGGAAAAAAAAATATGTAGAATTCAAATAGCTTACAATGACATTTCAGTACTAAAAATCTCCACAGAGTATCCTATATATTTTGGCTGGATGATAAGTTCTGTTATTATGAAATGTCCCTTGCTTAGAGTATATAGTCAGTGGGCAGCTGAGGTTATTTTAATGGACTCATCACTACAGATTAAGCCTTCACCATCTGTCCTGCCCTCTAATTAAGATGTCATACCCCATAATTCACAACTGCATAGTAAAAATAGACTAATAAGTCATTAAAATGCATGTGTATATTATTCATTCATTGCTACAGTCATGCTGCTACATTTTGGACAAAAAATGAAAAAAATGTAACATTTTTCTGTGAAGTCAATGGACTTATCGCAGATTACTTCATCTAAGAATTTGAACAGCAGCACAGATTCTGGTCTATGTGTTGTTTAAATTAAATAGTACAAATTCTAGCAAAAGAAACATATATAGTTTTATGTCTCATTATTAATTTATTTAGAAAGATTTTACATGTTGCATCTTCCTTAAGGGAGGTTTTTATCATTTTTCATTTTAATGAGCACAACATCATGGAATATTTTCTTTCAGTTTAAGTGAATTAAATATTAATTTTCCCCAAAAAATTTCTATGAAGAGTATCTGGTAGTATTTTGAAGAACAACTAGTTTTGTGTGTACCGTCTGAAGTAGAGCATAGGAATCTTTTCTGAAGTAATCTTTCAGTTTAAATAACTTATTTTTTGCCGTTTTTCATTGTTCTCTTGAGTTCTTTATTTAGCATCCCAAAGTAAAATCATTGTCAAATTGATTGCTTTCATTTTTTATCAGTAACATGATGATGACGAATACTTCAAGTTTCAAGACTAAGAGAACATATAATTGAACATATAATTAAATAAAATTATTTCCCTGGAATCCATGTGAACAAATCCCATAACTGGATTTCAATGGCAGCTTTATTTTGTTAAAAAAAGTGTGTGATATTTCCTTTTTTTTTT
>VZSG01000757.1:121474-151030 GCA_013398315.1 Nothoprocta pentlandii | reverse complement strand
GGATGGAATAAAATAAAATAAAATAAAATAAAATAAAATAAAATAAAATAAAATAAAATAAAATAAAACCAATGGAAGATATCAAGACTTGGCAATGATTATGTTACTCTTAATAAAATGTTTTTTAGATTTCAGTAAAAAGTTCAGCTTTAGTACACTCAAATCCACTCTCAGAGAATATGACACAGTTTTTTACTGTCCCAAAATATCCACTATGTCCCTCAGATTTAGAAAAATTAACCTTAGTACTTAAAATGAGAAAAAAATGGTTTTTTTTTCTAACATCCTAAGCAGGAAATTTCATTGTATGTTTCATCTAAGGATATGGGAATAAAATCTTAAAAAAAAAAATTAAAATAAAATAATCTTTATTAACCTCCTCAAATAAACACACCTCAAGAATTAAGAATGTTGTATATATTGTGAAATTATTGTTACCTTGACCATTGTGACCTTGACCATTGATTGTGGTCAAATGCCTCACTACATTATGGAGATTTCCTCTCTACTGAGTGCCTTGGTAGCTATATTGGTGCTCAGAACTGGCCCTGGTGAGAACATTTGTCTTCCACTTTTATTCTTAACTATGGAGAGTCCTCTACACAGATCTACCTGACAAGAATGTGAAAAGAAATTCATACTCTTCAAAAGTAGGAAGAATAGAAATCTGTCTTCTATGCTAAGAAAAGAGTCCATTTTTTTGCTCTTTTGCTGTAAGTGTCCCAACACCTAATCTCCTATTTTATATAGATTTCGAAATCAGCCAGACAGCCAAGAGATCTATATACTATCTTGAATAGATGCTGCACCTGATACTTTGACTATTGTTTTTGAATGGTGTTTCAGCCAGATAACATTCTTAACTTTTCTTCTTCAGCCCAAAGAAGTGGTAAAACTGATTTGCCTGCAGGTATTTGAATGTAATCATTCACATTTCTCCTTAGCAATGGACAAATTATTACTTAAAAATACTTGAAGAAATAAAGGCCTGTTATGTTTGTAAGCACTTTGTCAATGCTCCTTACAAATACCCTAATTCTAGTAGTTGAAATGTTCTAGGGCATACCATCATGCTAGTAAATAATATTAATTATAAATAAAATGTTTAAGAATATCTTTCAGGCATCTAATTATTTTCTTTAGGCTTCCACTGTGTTCGACGCCTTTCCAAAGTCCAGTCTTACTAATCAATATAAACTTAACATTAAGGAGAAAATTACCCATAAAGCGCAAATGAACCACGAAATGAATTTTAAAATTAAGTTTTTCCAACTATAAGTCTTACCAGACCTTTCACGAAGAGATTAAATGGATTCATTGGACCTGATTCAGATGTCTCAGCATAGGTTTCTAGGAAGATGAGCAATGCCTCAGCATATCCTGGCTGCTTTCCAGAAGCTAATCTAAGAAGTTGTGGGTCTCACAAAGTTGATGTTAATGGACGTTTACACACCTAATGAATACGCAGGCACCTAGATTTAAATGTTATAAAATTGAAATGTCTCTATTCTGCTATTCAGAGAATTCCCAAGTATATAGATGACACACGGAGTCTACAAATTAAATAAATTGAGCTGGGTTTTTTCCAAATATGTTTTGTATTCTCACTTCATAGTATGCAGTACTATTTCATCATCCATTTGTAATATTAAGATATTAATCTCAGCTATGAGAGTGAAAAGATGAAATATTATGTATCTTCATTCAAACTCATTATTTTCCATTTATTTGAAAGTATATAAAGGGAAATATTTGCTTTATTTATTTTGAAAATAGCATTCAAGTGTTTGTCTATGTGCTTCTGTGTTTTAATGCTAATGTGTTCCATTAATTTTAGCTTGACAGCTGATTGGAGATAGTGATGTTTGTTATTAATATAATTAAGGGTCATGCTGCAAGTTCACACAGAAAATCATGATAATGTTGATAAACTTTTGTCAGAGAGATTTTTTGGCAGCAAAGCTGATACTCTATTAGAAACATTCACTTTGTTTCATCAGGTTATAGTACTTGTGAAAATATGTAAAGCAAGTACTTAATTTAAGTCTTGTTCTCCCTGACTGAGAAGAGCCATTTCAAAATAGATCTCCTTATATTTCAACCTTATTTACGATAATTCTGGCAGTTCTGTAGTAAGTTATGCTTCACTAATATAAATAAATAAATAAACAAATAAAATTTCTAAGCCATTTGTAAAAGAATAAAATAAAATAAAATAAAATAAAATAAAATAAAATAACATGTGATTTGTTTTATGGTTCTCCAGAAGAAGAATAAATATTCCTGAAAAGTGTCTTTGGATAGGTGAATGTCAGAGGAAGAGGAGAGGTGAAGTTAGCCCCATTTCCAATCCATCTGATGAACATCAGTGCTGTTGCAAGGGAAGTTGCCCAGAATGTGGACTAGAGGCAAGAAGGGACAGTGGAGCAACACCCCTGTCAGATACTGCATATCAGCTGAGCCTACCTGGGACATCATCTGCAAATTATATTTTGAAATGCTAGGATATAGGGAAAGATGCAAAATTTTCATTTTTTTTGTTGATTTTTTTTTTCATGGAATGATTATTGAAAAAAAAAAAAGGAAAAAGATTCTTATTGACTACTTTGAATGATTTCCTATGTCATTTCCTTAGCTTATCCTAAAATTTAAAGTAGGAACGGAAGAAAGAGTAATGCCACATTCCGCCATTCAAGTATGAGACCTTTGTGTCTAGTGTCTTACACCAAGTGTACACCTTTCAAGTGTAAGATTGGTTTATAAAGATAAACCAATTGGTTTATAAAGATAATCAGATTTATCTTATAAACCAACCTATCCTAGTCACAATCTTGTATTCAT
The DNA here is from genome assembly GCA_013398315.1 of Nothoprocta pentlandii. Lineage (NCBI taxonomy): Eukaryota > Metazoa > Chordata > Aves > Tinamiformes > Tinamidae > Nothoprocta > Nothoprocta pentlandii. The sequence continues at coordinate 148,189 of VZSG01000757.1, read as the reverse complement.
CCATCAGCATAGACATTCTACCAGGTCCCTTAAAAAATTTGAATGGAAAAGAAAGTTAAATACAAACAGATAGAGATTACTATTCAGTTTGGTTATCCATCACAAAAATAACTTGTACAGTTAACTCTCATAACTCCTACAGACCTGTGACCCAGAAGTCCTGGAGGTCTTAAGGGACCATTCTGCTTCCATCACATTATTGCTGAAGACCCTTTCTGAACTTGTAAGCAAAATTGATTTTGTAATGAACTGTAACAGCAGTTCATCAGAGCTCATGTAATACCTTGTTACCTTTCTTGACAAGAACAACTCTTTTGCATGGAGTAGAGGATACAAAAGTGAATCTGCCCCCACCTACTCATACCTCACCTGCAATCCCTTATTCTCAGCCAAATCTGACACACAGCCTTTTTGAAGCTTTCTTGTGCAAACACCCAGCTTCAACGGACATGCAAAACTATGTCATTTGCCGAGTTCCCCATATGCTCCCCAATGAGAAGAAAATTTAAAATTAATTCATAATGTCTAAAAACACTGAGTAGAAAGCCACTGTATCTAACTAGTAATTATACTTTGTTTTGTGGGGAAAAGAGATTTGGTCTGTTTGAAGCCTCTTAGACTAGGTTGGTAATTTAATTCAGTCTTACTATATTTAATGAAAAAAACACAGCTATGAGATTTGATAAAAAAAAAGAAAGGTAAGTGTCAGTAAAGCTCATGAAACAACCTCTGACCCTGAGTTCTAATTTCACATACTTTAAGACACTTTTTTTTGCCTTGCTGCAGGGAATGATATGATGTTAATTGCCTCCCTCTCTTCAGAGTTTATGATTGATTTGGGCTTCTGAACATAAAGTGTTAATGTTGAGAGTGATAGAAAATATTTCTTTAAAAATATTTATTTTAAAAAATGTTATAAATATCATAAAGAAAATGCAGAATGTGGCTCAAAAAGAAGTTGATGTATTAGACAAAAGAAGGAAAAATTTTGTTTATAATTGCTCAAAATTCTCAGCAGAAAATAAATTATACATCTTGTGCTTTTTTTTTTTTTGAATCTAAAGTTACTGATATTTTATTGACCTATAAATTTAAATAACTTTAATATTTTCCATAGCTCTATACAAAATTTTATGCACCAGTGTGGTAGATAAAACATATGGAAGGTTTATTTTAAAAAGTATAGAACCAGTGCACCACAGATTGAATAGAGAGGGATATGAAAGATTTACATACATGAGTATAAGGTACTTCGTATATTATGGAGTGATAAATCTCACAATAAAATATCTGAAGAATAAAATAAATAACTGAGGGGGTATTTGTGTGTTCATTGTAATATTTTAAAAATTTACATACAAGCATAATTAAATGAATATTCCCACAACCTGTGCTGTAAAAAGTATTAACCAAAACAGATAAAACCAATCTGTATGTGCTGGCTTCAAACATGAAGCCACATTTCTGGAATTACTAAACATTAAGTTTATCTGGAGGCAGGAAATCTTTATTCTCTCCTTACTTCAGCCATGGGTTTTTTTTTTTTTGAAAGTGAACAAGTTATTTTACTTTCAGCCATCATCTGTACTACTTGCTGTAGTCACAATCACCTTTCAATTTGCTTATGTGCACTGCCTGACACAGCGGACCCGATTATTATAATGATGTTTTATGCAAATTATAGAAGTGTTTCAGGATCAGAGAATCTCTATGAAGTGTAGAGTGTACTTTTATCTGATGAAGAATTTGCTTTGACAAAGAAACTTGTAAACAGTATTGAACGAAACACAGGGCAAAGTGACACAGCATTTTTATTTGAAAACCAACTGTAAGGATCTGAAATACTGTTTTCCCACTCCAAGTGAAATCAGTTTAAGGTGTACTACTAACAGCCCAGAAGCCCAGAAGCCCAGAAGTGATACATTTATAGACAAGCAATTTCCTTAGTGGAATGTGAGAGGTCCTTGTTGTCTCTCTTAGAAAAAGAACAAAGGCTGGGTCAAGATTTTGATGCAGTAGTGTCAAGAAAATCCATTTCAGCAGCCCTTACTGTCTGGAATACAAAATGCAGGAAAGGTGCACAAAACAGCTTAATGTCATGAAGCTGAGTTTATTTTTTTTCTCTCATTAAACTAATACTTGGAGGGAAAAATATATTTTTTTTAACATTAAAAGGACAATTCCAAAATGTCACTGGAGTGGAAAAAATAAGAAAGTTTTTACTCTTTTTTTTTTCCCCTCTTCATATTCTTATTGCTAATAATAATATTATTAATGATATGATTGTTATGATGTGATATATTGATATGATTAATTACATGATTAAAACTAATGATATTTAGTAGAAAGCATGAATAATCATTGTGTCAATCAAGAGTATAGCTTGGTTTTATAAAATCATTTTTTCTCATGTCCCTACTAGCCACTAAATTTGAGCTTTTATTTTATTTGACCAATAGTTATAATACCATGTATCTAAAGTCTTTTACTCTAATGGGGAAGGGAGTTCAGCTGAATACCTAAAGCAAAACTGAACATACAAATACGATTATACTAGCGTTAGTAAAAGACTGTAAGCTTGGTACTGTCCCTACAGTACAGAGTCTCAGGACTCCTCCAGCTTTCTCTTGGTCTGAGCTGATTTTTACGCTTTTCTGTGGTGATAGTGATTGTCTACTGATCAGGTTAACTGTTTCTTAAGTTTGTGTCTTGTTTTGTTTAACTTTGTGGAACTGTGCTAAGTAACACTTGTAGATAACAAATAGCAATAACAAATATTATTCTTTGTTGAAGATTCTGCAACTCCAGATTGAAATGCGGAACGTAAGAGTGCAGACAGAGGACAATATCAGAAGTCCTAGAAGTTCTAGACTGCCCACAGAGGTCACTGTGATAAGCAACTGGTCACTACAAGACTACAGAAGTGCACATACACTTCCTAGTGCCTACCTCTTTTGTCTGAGTTTATGCTAACTTCTTCAGTGTCTTCAATATTTTTATATTAAAGACTATTTACTGAACAACTACTATGTATATGATCTGTGATTCAGTCATCTGGGAGTTTTTAAGATGTGTTCTTTTTTGCATTTGTTTGGGTTTGTTCTTGCTATGAGTTTCTGAGTTCTCTCCTGAGGAACTATGCTGGTTTCTTCCATCATTCTGATAACCTTCTACAACGGGATGACTGGCTGGATGAACAATGGGAAGACATGGATGTTGTCCAACTTGACTTCAGCAATGTTTTCGACACTGTCTCCCACAATGTCCTCATGGGGAAGCTCTGGAAGTGTGAGTTAGATGAGTGGACAGTGAGGTGGATTGAGAGCTCCAGAGGGTCATGATAAATGAGGTCGAGTCCATTTGGAGGGCTGTGGCCAGAGGTGTCCTGCAGGGGTAAGTACTGGGCTCAGTACTGTTAATCTTAATCATCAATGACTTGGTCTAGGAGACAGAGTGCACACTGAGTGAGCAAGTTTGCAGATGATACCAAACTGGGTGGTGTGGCCGACACTCCAGAGGGCTGTGCTGTCATTTAGAGGGACGTGGACAGGTTGGGGAGCTGGACAGAGAGGAACCACATGAGGTTCAACAAGGACAAGTGCAGGGTACTGCATCTGGGGAGGAATAACTCCAGGCACCAATACAGAATAGGAGTTCACCTGCTGGAAAGCAGCTCCACGGAGAGGGACCTGGGAGTCCTGGCTGACACCAAGTTAACTATGAGGCAGCAGTGCCCTTGTGGCTAAGTAGCCCAATAGGATCCTGGCCTGTATCAGGAAGAGTGTTGCCTAGAGTTAGCCTAGAGAAGAGAAGATTGAGTGGGGATATGATCAATATGTATAAATATATGTGGGGAGAATGTAAAGAGGATGGGGCCAAACTCTTCTCACTGGTGGCCAGTGACAGGACAAGGGGCAATGCATAGAAGTTGACACAAAGGAAGTTCCATCTGCATGTGAGGAAGAACTTCTTTCCTGTGAGGGTGACAGAGCCCTGGAACAGGCTGCCCAGGGAGGTTGTGGAGTCTCCTTCTCTGGAGATCTTCCAAACCCTTCTGGATGAAATCCTGCACCTTGTGCTTTAGGTGTCCCTGCTTGAGCAGGAGGGTTGGACTACATGATCCAACCTCAACCATTCTGTGATTCTGTGATTCTTTCTTTCCAAAGTCCTGGAAACTTCTAACGTATTTACCAGTAATTTTCAGGCTGCTACTGAATAAATATGAGGGAATTTTCAAATGAATAAAATAATAAATCAATATAAATCAAATAAATATAGTTTCTTATATTTTACATTTAGACTAGTTTAGATAACAGCCATATTTTGACTGACAACACACAGAAGAATATGAAAGTCCTACATAGAATATCAAAACATAAATGTGAAAGGGGGCAATTCTGTTAAATATAATGTGCAATTTCAATGAAGAATAAAATATAAAAGATTAATGCTACATTTAAACTATGAGAGATTCAATGTTATTTCAACATTACAGAGCAGGAATCACAAAGGTTGAATGTCTTTCTGCAGTAGAATTGTTCATACAATATATCTCCAAAACACTAATTTCAGTCTATGGAGAAGAGGAGAACATTTACTAACAAAGCAATTTTCACAGTTCAGTAGATTTCATTTTGAAGATTTTTTACAAATATTTAGCCAAAATTGAACTACACACTAGAAAGGGGTAAATATGTTCTGGTCACATTCTAGTACATTCACACAGCTTGTTCGGATTTTTTATGTGAATCTTAGTTTGGTGGACCTTCCAGTGTAATATTCCAGTTGTGATGCTGCAGGTGTGATGAACAAAGCTTTGGGATGTAGTTTGAGAAGGAATATTTGAATTACTTCAATGATAAGATAATCTCATCAAATTTTATATAGTATGGCCCGTGCCCTAAGTAATACAGACACTGGGAGAGTGTGCTGGCAGAAATACAGGAACTTCCAAGGTCAGACGACAGCTGAATTTGAGATGCTAAGCTATGGCTGAGCGTTTGACTTAGGTACCATAAAGCAGCAATTATGAACCTAAATTCTTCCTTAGAGTTATCCGTAAATTATCAATGCAAGACATTTTGTTGCTTTTTCTCTTTTCTAAATGGAGCATTAGGCCAGCTGCCAGCTTTCCTCTCTTCTGCTCTTTCCTCTTCATCTCCTCCAATCACATTTTTCTCAACTTTTATCAGCTCCAAAACAGCAACAGCTTTTAAAGTGAAATGCAGAAATTAGATTTATTAAGATACATATGAAAATGTTACAGAAAACTACCAGATGATATACTTTTACTAATTCATTTTATACTTGAAAGATGCTCCTAGTGCAGGTATAAAATCTTATTTTATAAAAACTTTGTCCTTAGATAACTGTCACTTTACTGAAAAACAAAAAGTGCAAACTGACACATAGTATGACACACAACCTTCCACTGGAATTATAACACCTTATTGCATGTACACCCACACATTTTTGCCCTTACGTGCTTGATTCTTTTCCTCTCTGTCCTCATCAGTCATTTTTGGCAGTCTTCTCAAATGAGCAGCTCTGAAATAACTATCGTTATGGTCTCAAAATGCCTGTCTTTACATGAAGATGACTCCTTTCTTGCCATAGTAAGCAGTAGTTTTGAAAACCTGAGTACCAGCAAAAGAAGTCAGAAGCTACCATTAGTGACAAAATATAAAATGAACTAGAATAAATGAAAGTGATGGTTACTCATTTTTACTGACAGAGTAGGTAGTGTTTCTGTGCAAATGTCCTGTGCTAAAACTACATGAAGGCTAGAATATTTCAAAATATTAGGTTTTTGCCTTGTTCTCTTTCCTGTGCTCCCACATATGACTACCCTTGGAAACAAGATGGTCCCTCTGATGGGAAATTCTGATGGTCCCTCATCTGAATCTATCTGTGTGTTTTTGCTTGAGATATTGTAACTTTCTACCTCACCTCACTGTGTGTGTGCATTTGCTTATTATCTGATGGTGTATTTATTAAAATCTATAAAGAATGTTAGTATCTGATGGCACTGCATCTGTAAAATGCTACTTGTCCCTTGACCCTTTGTCCACTTTGCACTTGCAAACCTTTGCAGCTGCAGAAGAAGTCTGCTGGACTGAGATTTAATCAACCTTCTTTGAATATACATTTTAGAATAAAAATAACACCCTAAAAGTATCAATTTATTTTCATTAACTCTAAGGAATGCTTGGAATGATTAATGCTGCTGTAGATGTCTCCACTGTTAGAATATGCGTCTGAGAGGCTTTTTTTTTTTTTTCATATGACCTTCCTCCAGCATAGATTGGTACCATCTCACCAATCTATACAGAGGGTATCTAGATTTCCAGAGTGACTAAATTTGCTAAGGAAAGGAATTTCTTTGAGAATTTGAGTATGAAATTAGGATATTTGTATAACAGTAAATTTAGCATGCTGAGAGACCAGCCTAGATGTTTAGGCTAAATATCACAAATAGACCTTGTCTACACTAACAAACTGTCAGGTCTTCAAAATAAGATTCAACATGCAAACTGGCTAGTTGGAAAAGTCCATGATTTTCTTACTACTATTGAGCTGTTCCTGAAAATTCTTCAAGTACTAGGAGGAAAAGGCCAAACTTACGTTGGATATCATTCTAACAGTTATTTAACATACATGATTAAACACTTGTGTCCAAAATCATGTTTAAGTGTGCTTGAATTTATTCTTATACTCAATAAGTAAAGACTCTCATATTCTCTTTTTTTCTTTTCAATTACCTGCATATTATTTCCTGTAATATCATGAATATTTTATATATCTGAAAAAAATAGCTACTAAGATTCTCTCGGGTTTATTGCCTTTCCATTGGGAAACATTTCTCTCTCTTTTTTCTCTCTCTCTTTTTTTTTTTTTTTTTTTTTTTTTTTTTTTTTTTTTTTTTTTTTTTTGTACATGTACATTCTTATACTCTGTGCAATTCAGGTGGGCTAAAATATGCAAATTATGCAAATCCAGGAATGTATTATTAGTCTAATTAAATCTGAATGTGCTAATCAAAGAATCATCATTAGTTTAGTCATAAAGATACTCTTCAAATTAACTGATTAATACATCTCATGTATAATGTAGCTCAAACTACATAAACAAACCCCTTGATGAGCAGCCATTTTCCTATTTCTGTTCTGGTCAGTCATCAGCTTTTGGAGATCTTTGTTAGGAGGAACATTATAGTGATGGCTTCTTATTCCTCATGTCATGGTTCTCTTGATGCAACTTTTACATTTTCAAATATGTATTATTACACTTAGCAGTTTCTCCACTGGTCTGCAGTTTTATCTGAACTTTACTATACTGGTACCTGACTTTACTATAGTAAAATGTATAGTGCATATATAGTACTATGCAACAAGTATGCAACAGGTGTTGCATATTTGTTCACTTTCTCTTTGGCATTCGTAAAACTGTCTTACCCAGCACCTAAGAATATTTACCTTTAACAAGAAGTTAAACACTAGTGAGTAGTTTATAGTACTGGAGATTCTGATTGCAGCCAGTGCCTCTACTTTTGAAGCCTGTGTAGTTCTCTGAATGTACTACCTGCACATCATTATTCTAGGGTCGAGCAGAGCTGTCACTGTACAGAATAACACTGTTCCACTCTCTGTTAGTTACAGAACTATCAAAAGTACTATAAAAATGTACTCTCTTACAAAGTCACAAAAAGCTAAGAAAAACTGAAAAGAATTAGGCAATAGTAATCTGTCCTCTGGTTGCTTGAATATTGTTTTTGCAGCTAAAAATGTGAAAACAAAGCTCCAGGCAGGCCAAGATAAATTGCTCCTGGTAAATCCTTGTTATGGGGCCCTGAAGTGTTACAAATGACTTTATAAGTGTAATGGTGAGCCAAATATATCAGTCTACAGAACTGCAACATTTTTTTTTGTTTGTTTGATTGGTTTCTTTAAAAAAAATATATTTTTAAAAAAATTTTTGATGGAGAGACAGAAACACAGGACAAGAACCTTTTTCTCTGTATATCTCCCCTGTCCTGATACAGTATAAGACTTTTTTTTTTTTTTTACTGAAGCAGGTAAGAGAGATGGGACCTAAAAACACACATAAAAAATCTCTAAACATATTGTACCTTTAGTTTCCAGTCTGCTCTACTCATATCTCTATATTGCTTCACTTTCTTCTCAAACAGTTTCACTGCATAGGACTTCTGAGAGTCTGTTCCCCATTTATTGCAATAAACTGACTCTATGCTCTGAGTGTGCTAAGATCTAAAGCGGTTTTTGAAAGTCAGATAACTTGCTTCAGTCCTGTGTGAAGGACCAGCACCTCAGAGTACTTTTGTTTTGCACTTGATTGAATACTGACGTCAAAATTGATCAGAAGAGCCCTAAGTTTTTGATACATTTCTTAGGAGTAGGAGGAGGGAAGCTTTAAACATTTGGGAAATAAAGCAAAATCTATAAAGTTTGGCACTTTGGAAATGCTTACTGGGGTTTAAGAATTATTTTGGCAGTTAATGGGAGCTTGCAAAGTAAGGTGCTTTTCTTTTTTTTTTTTTTTTTGGACAGATTTAACCTTCTGAAATTGTTGCTGTATTTATCTAAAATTGTGTTCACCAGCTTAGCATTCAAGCCAAACATGAAGTATGGGGTTAAACATGACACTGCTCCGCAACCTTCAGGATCCAGAAGCCAACTAATACATACATAATGGCAGATATATTCACGATGATATTAGAAGTTTAGTGCAAGTCGCCAGAGATTCAATTGGTGAAATTTAAGGCAGCATAGTGCAAATATTATTTATTTATTGTATAATTTCAAAAATAAATAAATATTGCATAAATATTATTTATTGCATAAGGAGATTTGTACTAGATAAGAGGAGCACCAGAAGAGGCATTCTTCATTTCAGATTTTCTCTTGTCAGCTTGGAAGATGACTGTAAAATTGTAATTTGCAAAAGGATCACATATTCTAACTTGGCTGTGTAGTCATATTACATATGTCATTGAACTGCCAAAAGGCAATGATTAAACAACTGTATGGTCAGCTTTGTTATCCCAAAATTGCTCTAGTATATTCAAAGCTGAAGTTAACATGTCCATCCAGACTGAATTTATAGCTTTTCTGGACAGCACTATTGTATCTCAAAGATGCTTAAGTGAAAAAATAAAAGTTTTGTCCCTGTGTATTATTCATTCAAAAATGTATGGAAAGCAAGGTGTTGTGTGAAGAAAGCAAGGAAAGATCTCCTGATAGATTATATTATTCACAACTACAGAAATCTTTATGTAAAGTAAATTTAAAAGGGCAAGATATTTGCTATGATTAGAGATTATCTATAAAGGCCTAAGTATCATAAAGAAATCATTAAATAAAGAAAAAAAATGTTTTCTACTTAAAAAATAGCCAAAATTAATTCACAATATTCACTTACACGTGTCTTAAGCACTTCTTGTTGTCATGAATTTCTGAAATAGAATATATCAAAAAAAAGATATATTAATAGTTTGCTTAAGTATTATGCCAAAGTGGTTCATGAGAAAACTTGCACCTTTACATTGCTGTACAATCATTATGAAGTAGCCATGTGTGTGTTCCATTAAGGACAAAAAAAAATTTGCCAAACCACTGAAAGCACAGCTAGAAAATATACATTTTGCTGAAGAACTAGTGAATCTAAATCTTTCACATGCCTATGATTTCAGCCAGAGACTACATTACATTACAAGTTTCTGTGTTGAATAGTCTGAACAACCAGACTTCAGGGATACTCAGAAAGGGAACAAGATTTAATTAGATTTCCATTCATTATTTTTCTCTTTCTTTCTGAATGCTTTTGGCACCTCCATGCTCACTTCCGATATTCCAGAATGCATCATTCAGTAATGCTGCAGTTACAACAGGTTTCAATGAAATTTATTTTCTTCACAAACACAAATTATAGGGTATGTTAAGAGAATCAAAAATAAACGTGGTTCATTTACAGCACTAAAAATTTCCTCCCATGCTGAATACTATAGTTGGTTAATGGCTAGCTGCTGTGACAGATATGCTCCTTTCCCAGCTCAACCTGACCTGTGCCTTACATGCAGCCCTGTTCTGTTGCTAACCACCAGCAATTTATCTAATCCTAGTAGGCACCACCATTCTGATTTCTTCTCCCACTCAGACTCCACACAACAGTCCTGAAGGCTGCATCCCAAAGGGGAGGTAAGGCTAATACACTAGCCAGTGGGCCTCTGAAATGAAAGAATGACTATAAGTCAATCATCTTATCCTATAAATATGCGGACAGCCCGAGAGCCCTTTGAGCTCTCCTGACACGGCTGCGGCCTGAACAGCAAGATCTCCCCTTGAGTAGGGACACCTCTCAAGGTTACTCCTCGAGGCTGAGAGACCCCTTTCCATGACAGATTTGTGGTAAGTGAACATAGCACGCTTTCTTTAACTTTACTTTGTAACTGTGCACAAGAACCCTTAGTAATAAACCGTTGACCAGGTCTGCGACTAGGTTTGGATCCAGCCGCACCTAAACTCCTCTCAGAAGGAGCCTGGAAAGCAAGGGGGTCCAATCTGAACCTCGTGACCCAACGGGAGGGTATCCAAGATAATTGTGTATTATCTTGAGCCTTCATGCAGTGAATAATAAGTGACCTTGCCATAGAATCTCGTGAAATCATTGTCCGTACTAATAAATCCTATTATTATTTCTTTCATACGAGTGAAGTGCATTTTGTCACTCAGCCCTGCCACCCACTCATTCCGTGACAGCTGCATTTCATCAATACATACATCTCTGCTTAACTCAGTTGTTTCTCTATATATATTCAGTTTTACTTTTTTGAATTTTGTTTCTTTTTTTTTTTTTCTTTTTGGCAACATTTTGCAATAGATTGGCAAATCTTATTTCAGTACTAGTTATCTTTGTTTTTCTCTCTCAGAATTTTGTTTTTTAAAAACTTATTATATTTTTGAAGGGAAGTATTAGTGTGTGGTTCTTGAGGACTGTGATTATTCTTCATCAGGATTTTTTATCAATAGGCAAATTTTCAAAAGATTCCTGGAACACACTGCAAAATGAAGACAAAAATAAAATATCATATTCTAACAAAAATAATAAATGAAATAAATTTCAAATCAATGCTAATTTTTAGCCACCAAAAAATAATTCATTTTTTCCATTATAGTATATTATAATCTATAGTCTATTGCTTCTTCTTCTTCACTGTGTCTTTTTTCTCATAGGTATATTTGACCACCACTTTTCCTAACTTGTTTCAGCATTTACATTTTCTATGAATTCTAATATTTCTGCTTTACTTCCTATTTAGTACCAGCTTCAACATTTATGTCTTTACTTTTCAAATTCCATCATTCTTGTGTCTTCTTGAGATCTAATCTGTCTCTATTTTCAGTCACAATATATCTTATCTTTTATCTTGCAAAGTTAATTTTCATTTTATTCTTTTCTAGTAGCAATATATTTGACTAGTAGCAATATATTAATTTGCACAGTACTGCTTTGATGTTTTCTATCCAAATAAATACATAATCCCATTAAAAAGTTAAAAAGAAAAAGCCTTAAAGGATTATATCATCATTATATCAATCACATTAAAAATCACAGAGCAAAGGAATTGATTTAAATGTATCTCCAAAAACCTAGTATTTGTCCCCTCTCATATGTAACAGTTACAGTAACAGTTTTATATTATTATTTTAAGTGAATTACAGCATTCTTGAACTTCACAATGAAAGGAGTATCCAGAAATCTGTTAGATAGAACCTTACAGGAGGCCAGATCCTACAAAGGGAGTATCTTTAGATCTATTAATAAAGAAACAAGCAACTTTCCACAGTCTCCTCAGTCCAGGAGGGAGAGGGAAAGAGAATTAAGTGAGGAATGGTAAATGCCTAAAAGAAACTTGCATGAATCTAGAACAGATGATTCATACAAAGACTTTCCAAAATGAGTTTTGGTCTGAAAGGTCCTTAATGATATACACAGAGTTCTATATCATAGGAGAAACACTTACCGACTCTGAAAATAGCAAGATTTCCAAGGGTAGCATCTCAGCATCCCTACTCTTACAGTAGCTACCCCATTTTTTTCTCCCTTCCTCTTCTACGGAAAGAAGGAAATGTAGGAAATTTCCCTCTCCATGTTTCCACTGAAAACTATGCAGCTTGATGTTGAATTGGAAAAGACTTCAGAATTGTTCTCTCTTATGAAAGAATCAAAAGAAGAAGAAGGAAGAAAGAGGAAGGAGGAAGGAAGAAGAAGGGAGAGGAGGAGGAGGCGGCCCTTAAAAATATTAAAAAGGATTAATTTCCCACAATTTGATACTTCGTACACCTGAAGTGTTTCTTCCTCCATCTCTGGAGTCTCTGACTTCTCATGGGATTTAGCTCAGAGCAAGTATTTGTAATAAAGTCTGGTCACAGGGATGAGCAGGGACCTTGGATGGATTCAGACTTCTGTTTTTAAGGAAATAGCTTCCAAATTATGTTTACAAGACCTTTCTAAACAGAGAACAAGTAATCTTCCCACTGAGACACTCTACAAGGCTGGCTGCAACTATTATCTCAGTCCTCAAAATCTTCCCAGTATCGATTTGTTCTCAAGATGCTTTCCTGCTATACAAGGCAGTATAAAAATTATATTACTTACTATGTATGCATGCTGTCTACACAAGAAGCTAGACATGGTAACACTGTGTTTTACGGAGAAACTAAAAATTATTTAACATAGAAAACACTCTTAGCCTACATAGCACATCAATACAATAATCCTCAGGCGACTACCATATGTATGATTATTGTGAGCTGAAATGGTAGGGCTTCAGACAAAAGAAATTTCATTTCTTAGAAGTTCGCAGACTTGTTTAAATCAGATTTAGCTCCCTTTTGGAATGAAGTCTGAAAGTGCCAAGATTTTCTGAGGGAGAACATTTCACCTAAATCAATTTAGCTTGACATAAAACATTTAGAAGAAATAAAATATTCCATTTACATTATAGACTACTATTATTTTAGTGAAGTAGTCCTAAAGATTTCATTTTTAGATAATGAGAAGAGTCACAGCCTCAGTCTCCCAAATGATCATTCCTTCTTTTAACTTGTTTCTTGTTTCTTCTTTTTAACTTGTTTTAACTTGTTTAACTTGTAGGATAGTATAGTAAATATTTATTACATATGCGTGTGCATGTGTTGAGCTTTCATTTTATTCAGTGAGATGACACAAGTGGTCTCATAATCACCAGATTGTTATAATTAATCAGATACAAAGTATGGCTCAGAGAAACCATGGCCCAGAAAAGAGTGGAGAGCAAGACTAATTCTTTTGCTAACAGCAACCTGATCAGATTATACATGCCATGAAAATGAACCCTAAATTTGTATTTTACTATTGTAACTGTCCTACTTCCATAGTAGAAAGAACAAAAATTTGTCGCAAGCAGGAAGAGATAAGACTCAACCTTGGATTCTGCTATACATCTCTGGAGGTTTTTTTTTCTGTCGGTGTGAGTGACACCCTGCCAAAGGATTAGATGCAGCTATGGTAATTTTAATTTAATATCTAGCTCAAATATTCTGGTTTCAAGAGCTGTGATTACTCATTTTTGGAGATTCTCGTTTTTGGAAATTCTCTAGCAATCTGTAAGTAAATCACCTAGTCTATTTTTTTTTTTCCTGTGAACAGGCTGCATGTATAATTATTGTATGATATATACATAATATAGTACAGCAACCTACATATAACTTTGTATTTGTCATTCAGAAGCAGACAGAATTTATTTTAAATAAAGGAGCAAGTCTTTATGAAGAATAAAGAATCCATTGACAATAGTCTTCATTTGTATAAGTTTTTTAAGTTGATGTTTGAAACAGTTCTGCTGATAACAAGGTCCTTGCTTTTTCTAAGGAGAAAGTTTCCACAAGGGGTTAGTAGCTAAGATGAGGGGGGGAAAAAAAATGCCATGCCAAAAAATGCCAAAAAAAAAAAAAATGTAGATATTTAAATAGACTGTTGTTGGGTTTTTTTTTGTTTGTTTGTTTGTTTTTTCATTTTATTACTGGTCCACAGCTTATACAAGTGGATAACTTATTTGAATTTATATGTAGCAGTGTGGACAACAGGAAGAAGTAAATCTGCTGCTACTCCATAGCAAATCATACAACCAAAGAGGCAATTTCAGGCATTGTATTTAAATGAATACTGGGACTGCACCTTTCTCACTTCTCTGTTGACTTGTTACCTGAAGCAAATAAAGCCTTAGGAAGAGGTGGAGATATTTTGTCCTAATCCAGTCTGCAAAGAGTGGTGGAAACGCATGCAGTAGCTGTATATATTTCATCCCAGAATGTATATTACTTCTGCATATCTGTATCACACTTTACTCTCAGTAGGAAATGAAGCACATTTGTTTTCAGCAAAGAAAATATAACATTCTATCAAATGTACATAACTGAATAAGAATTCTAACTCAGCAATTTATTCACTCAGAATCAGATTAATAAAAATACATTTTATGGACTATATCTTAAAATCCTTGATCAAGAAGTTGATGGTGAATTTCTAAAATTACATCTCAGCATTCAGAGCATTGCTTAGTATTTCTAAATACAGGACCATGATTTGTTCAAAAAAAAAAAAAAAAAAAAAGTTTAATCAAAAGAAACTTCCTGCAACATATCCTCTACCTATTTGCTATTAGGCTGGCAATAAATCAAAACATTCTTTTATCAGATATTTATACTTCAAGTCAACTTTCTCTTAAGCGCAAAAATGATTTCTCCAGTTGTGCAAAGCCATACAAATCTACCTAGGTGAACAGTATATGCGATCCTACATTCTGAATGTGGATAAAACACTGTTTTAAGTTTTGTATCTCCATTGTATGTATTATTTTGAGAGAAAACAGGAGCTACTGAGATAAACTGCTTGTCCACATCTCTTAATGGGAGGAAGTTATAATTCAAAAAAAAAAATGCAAGACAATCATTAAGACACTTAAAGATATTTCAGGAAAAAAAATGAAATCTAAAAAGTCTTTTCTTCATAGCCAAATGACAGTTCTTTCACCTTAGTCACATATCTGAAATATCTAATTAAGGAATAGAGTCACTCCAGACTCTGTCCAGAAAATAATTTAAATTTGAAATCTGAATTGTTCTCTGGAGATATCTAACTCTATTTTGTGAGCATAGGGAAATATAAATGAGCTAGGCTTTTAAATTAAATACATCAACTGGTGTTCAGTTAAGGCAGGATGAATGTAGACTAAGCAGCCTGGCTCATTTCTTTTTGCTTTCTTGTCTCTGACTTGTCCATCTGGGCTTTGCAAAGGACATTTACTCTTTGATTCACTGAGGAATGTCATGATCTCAATTCACTCTGTACTCTCCAGCTCAAACACTTCTTACATTGTCTTGGCTGCTTATTGTTGCACAAGGCTTTGAGCTAAAAATGAAGAGGGAAGTGGAATAACAAAGGACTTTTGGCTTCATAAGATTTCTTAAGGATTGAATTAAAGAACGTGACATTAAATATCGTTCTCTCAGAGAGAGGGAGGAAGAAGGAAGGAATGAGAGTGGGGAAGAGGTAATGAAAGAGAGGAGAGAGGAAAGAAGAAGGGAGGGAAATTTCCACAGGAGAAGTTGTCTTATTCTAAGATAAATACTCAGAATATTTAAGATTAAAAGAACTCTGGAAGAGTTGTCTTGAGCATTTCCCATCTTTTATACCTGCTATTTCATCTCATATCGCAGATCAAATATCTACCTGTAATTGCTGTTGGAAATTTCTCCTGCACCTCTCTAGTAACTTTAAGTAACAGCTATAATCACAGTCTCTTTAATTATCGCTTTAAGTTCTGTAAAAGTCTCCAACCTGATCCATATTAAATCTAGCTCAATATATATCCTAAAACAGTTCTAAAACAAGCAAGCAAGGAAACCAGCAAAGAAGAATGGACTCCCAGGCTTAGAACATATAAAATTGTGAAAGGGACTGTGCCTGTTGTACCATTCAAAAAGGTTCACTGCCAAGCAATCCTCACTTCCACATTTGGGAAACGTAGTCAAAAATTGAATGCATCTTCGAAGCAGAGTTTACAGAGGAACTTGGATGAGATTTATATCACAGAATCACAGAATGTTCAAGGCTGGAAGGGACCTCTAGAGATCATCTAGTTCAACCTTCCTGCTCAAGCAGGCACACCTACAGCATGTAGCACAGGGTGCCATCCAGGCAGGTTTTGAAGACCTCCAGAGAAGGAGACTCCACAACCTCCCTGGGCAGCCTGTTCCAGGGCTCTGTCACCCTCACAGTGAAGAAGTCCTCCTCACATGGAGATGGAACTTTCTGTGTTTTAACTTATACCCATTTCCTCTTGTCCTATCACTGGCCACCAATGAAAAGAGTCTGGCCACTTCTTCCCTACATTCTCCCTTCCTGAACTTATACATGTTAATCATATCCCCTCTCAGCCTTCTCTTCTCCAAGCTGAACAAGCCCAACTTAGCCTCTCCTCATACGAGAGATATTCCAGTCCCTTAATCATCTTGGTTGCCCTCTGCTGGACCATCTCTAGGAGCTCCACATCCCTCTTATACTGGGGAGCCCAGAACTGCACACAGTACTTCAGGTGCGGCCTCACCAGAGCTGAGTAGAGGGGCAGAATCACCTCCCTTGACCTGCTGGCAACACTCCTCCTCATGCAGGCCAGGATCTCATTGGCCTTCTTGGCTACGAGGGCACACTACTCACTCATTGTTAGCTTGTTGTCAACCAGGACTCCCAGGTCCCTCTCCGTGGAGCTGCTTGCCAGCAGGTCAACCTCTAGTCTGTACTGATGCCTGGGCTTATTCCTCCCCACATGCAGGACCCTGCACTTGTCCTTGTTGAACCTCATGAGGTTCCTCTCTGCCCAGCTCACCAGCCTTTCCAGGTCCCTCGGGATGGCAGCATAGCCCTCTGGGGTATCAGTCACCCCACCCAGCTTGGTATCGTCCACAAACTTGGTCTGGAGTGTCGGCCACTCCACACAGCTTGGTATCATCTGCAGACTTGCTCAGGGTGCACTCAGTGCCGTCGTCCAGGTCATTGATGAACAAGTTGAACAGCACCTGGCCCAGTACTTACCTCTGGGGGGCTCCACTGGCCACAAGCCTCCAAGTGGACTCAGCCCCATTTATCACCACCCTCTGAGCTTTGCCATCCAGCCAGTTCTCGATCCACCTCACTGTGCACTCGTCCAGACCACACCCCTGGAGCTTTCTTATGAGGATATTATGGGAGACGGTGTCAAAAGCCTTGCTTAAGTCAAGGTAGACAACATCCATGGCTCTCCCCTCGTCCAGCTGGACAATCATCCCATCATAGAAGGCTATAAGGTTCGTCAGACATGACTTATATGAACCAAAAGTTACTTAGACAAATTTATTTGGTCACGGTGATGCTTCTGCGTAATGAGCAAAGCAAGCAATAAGAAATTTTGATAACTAACATAGCCTCTTTTTGTGTTGCCTCAATGAATGAAAAAAATCACACAATATGGGTGTCAAGACTACTTACTTGTTTGAAGACGAGATTACTTAATCTAGACTAGTGTCTCACTGCTCCTCTCCTGCTTTTAATGAGTCCAGATCTGCAATGCAATCCTGGCATTCAGTGTACTCAAAGATACATTCTCAGACTGAAAAAAAATACAATTGCAATAATATAAAGTAAAATGCATGTAGTTTACAATATCAGAAAAAAAATAGTAAGTACATTTTTTCAGTTAAGGTTGTCTGGTTTTATTTTTTTCTTTTTTTGACTACATAACACTCAAGTCAAGATTTAGCATACTCAGTGACACAATCAGGTTAAGTGGTCATTATTGCCATACATCGAAACACCTATCCATTTAAAATTCCTCACTATGCACTGTGGCTCTGCAGAACTTTTTTAATGTCTTATTATTCCTCCTGGATATCTGTTTTCTGTAAATACATTTAATTATTTTTCACAAGCAGCTTGGTAGGAACACTCCTTCTCCCAACACACACAAACACACACACAGGAACACACACCAAACAACCAAAAAGAAAAATACTGAGTGGATTTTATGTGAATGTCAGTGTATCCTCAGTCCTTCCAAGTTATCCTCAGTCTTTCCAAGTTATGTCATGCCATATCCTTACTTGCTAGGATACAGTCTCGGGTTTATGGGATCAACTGCACTTAAATGTAAAAATTTTATCATCCAAAGAAGGTCCTTACTATCACGCTGGCATCCCTAAGAATCAGAGGGATCAAAAAAGAGACATCAAAGAGACAGAGATAGTGCATACTATCTTTTATTTTTTTTTTCTTTTTTTTTTTTTTGAAAAAAAATATTTCCTAATGTCTTCTAGAAATGTGTTGGATGATAACTGAACACACTCAATCAGTGAATTATATCAGCACTCTCTCAGAGAAATCCAGTTGAGAATAGTTTTAACATTAAGAAACTTACACTTCAAAACTGAGTAATATTCACCCACACAGGTAGCCAGCATGTCTTGGAAAAGACGATAAGTAAAAATCAAATATATCCCAGATACATGATACAGCTGTTAATTCTCATCAGAACAACAAGGAGCAGTGGTCACTCTCTTCCCATGGCAAGGAATCTTCACTCTATAAAGTTCATCTAATTTTCTGCTATAGTGAAATCTAACCGTATTACAACACTGGGAGGCCCAGTCTAAGGTAAGAATTAGACTTTAGCAGCATATCAATGAAATAAAGTTGCTGTAAAGTTAATGTATGTTTGAACAGTTTGTATTTATGTATGTGTGTGTACATATATGCACAACTTTTAAATTAAAGTTCTCAAAAATTTCAGAATTATTCTAAGGACTCTAAAATATAATAATTATAATGATTTTATATTATGAATAACAGATAAGCAAATGTCTGTAAGTTCAAAATAGAATTCACCACAGTAGATGAATGCAGAATTGCTTTTATATGAACTTTCATCTTGTTTTAACATAAAAAATGGAGTTCAATTTATTCACACTTGCCTTTTTAAACTGATGTTAACTTCAAGGAAGTTTCATATCTCATTATACTTCATATTAATTTATGGAATGCAAAATACAAACTAAGCTTTATAATACCTTCCTATTTTCATATTCTTAATAAAGATTAAAATTATAATTGTAGGCAGACAATAGATTTGAGATGTGTATCTCTATTAAGTATTTCTTCAAAACACTATATTTTTCCTAGGATTCATGTTAAGTATGGTTTTGTTATTTAGTTCAATTTGAAACTGATTCTCTAGGTCATCTAAATGAGAATGAAATGCACAGGAAGCCACATACACAAGCTAATTTAAAACTATTGAATCTAATTTTAGATTCAGTTACTATTAGGAGCTTGCTATGTGGCAAAAGAATACAAGTCAAAAGATATCCTGCTTACCTGCAAATTTGTATTTATAAAAAACCTTCACTGGATGATCTTAAATGACAAATAGATAAATAACTGACAACACACTTCACATTACGAATAAGAGTGTTTTTGCAAAGGAATGAAAAAATAAAAGTCATTCATAAAAATAATTCTGGTCATTACATTTCTTGTTTTTACTGTTTTTGTTTTGTTTTACTATCTTTGAGATTTACATTCCCAAATAATACAGGAGTGGTTTCTAGTAACTTGCATTGCTGTCTCTGTCAATTACCAATGTCAAATGGCTCAAGCTAGGAGTTCAAGAGGGAGGTTTTGTACTGTACACATTTTAAGTGATTATACAACAGACAAAGGGACACTGAAGTGGATTGAAAACTCATAGAACTGCCAGGTTCAAAGGGTTGTGATTGGCAACACAGTCCAGCCTGAGATCAGTTGCTAACATTTTTAGTAATGACTATTTCTTTAATGATCATGGCACTAAATGCACACTCAGCAAGTCTGCAGGTCAGACGAAGTTGAGAGGAGTGGCTGATGTATGAGATGGCTCTATTGCCACTTAGATGCACCATTACAGACAGGGAAAAGGAGCAGAGAGGAACCTGAAAAAACTCAGCAACGGGAGATGTCAAGTCCTACACCTGGAGAAGAATGACCCCATGCATCAGTACAGACTGTGGGGTAACTGGCTGCAAAGTTACTCTGATGATACTCTGATGATACTTTGACTTTGGAAATGTTATATATGTAATTATATATATTGTTACGTGCATATATTTAAATCAACTAATATGTTTACATATTAGTCAATCACAGTCTTATGCATATTTATTTTCTATAACTTATTTCTCAAACAATTTGTTGAAACCAGCTAGTGAAACCACACAACTGGAAAATATGCAAGAAAATGAGGCTGAGAGTGATTCATCACATTTTAAGAAGTATAAATTGAAAAAAAGTGATAAATTTCTCAAAAAAAAAAAAAAAAAAAAAAAAAAAAAAAAAAAAAAAAAAAAAAAAAAAAAAAAAAAAAAAAAAAAAAAAAAAAAAAAAAAAAAACCTATGATGCTTATCTTAGACTGTACACCCTACCTAAACAAAGGTATACTGCAGTTTGGACTTTTTTATTTATGCTGTAAACTAACAAAATGGCTATGTACTGCCTGTACAATATATTTGGGGTCTACTAACTGCAGTAGCCTTTTGCAAGGAAATAAGCTGCTTGAACTGAGTAAACAAAGATGAATTTTAGTTGTGGGAATTTTTGATGCTTTTTAGGGCTTAATAAAGTAGAGAGCTTAGCATAAGTAGATGATGTAGTATAGCACAGGGCATAGAGCATAGCGCTCGGAAGATCTCGCGGTGTCACGGGAAGTTAGGAACATAATACACGCAGCTTACTGATAAGCCCATGCCATACAAGGCAGGAAGTAGAAATTAGTCTCCTGATTGAGCAGTAGGTGAGTCTCCGCATTTTACTGGAGTATATATGCAAACTGAACAACGCAATAAACGCCATTTGCTGCTTCCTTATATTGGTATCTGTGCTCGATGACCCTGGGGTGAGGACAACCCCAGGTCAGTCCAGCTAGCGAACAAGGCTTGCCGACCCCCATTGGCAACATTTAGTTTAAAAGTAATTTAAGAAAAAACAAGGCAGTAAAAATGCTAGACAGTATTCATTAAGAAAACAAAACAAAAACCAACAAACAAAACCCCTAAATTATAAATAAAAGGCTTAATTGAAAGTTTTATGTTTTTTTAATAATGTTTTAGTTGTATTATATTTATTTATAATATTTTATAATATTTCACAGACTCACAGAAAGATTGTGGTTGGAAGGGACCTTTGGAGATATCTAGTCCAGGCCATCTGTTCAAGCAGGGTCTGCTATTATGTTGCTTAGGGTTGTGTCAAAAAGGTTTTTAAATATATCTCACAACATATCTGTGCCACCTATTCCACTGCTAAATCAACCTTACTGCGAAGAATTTTTTCCTTATGCTCAGATGGATTTATGTTTCAGCTTGTGACTGTTGCCTCCACCTCCTCATTCACATGCTAAAAGATGGCATCCTAGTTGAGTTGTTCCATCACCTCTCCAGGGAAGGAAGTGGAGGTGACTGGTCTCTACTCCCCTGATTCCCCTTCTTGCCCTTTTTGAAAACCGGAATGACAGTTGCTTTCTTTCAGTCCTCAAGTACCTTTCCTGTTCTCTGTGTGCTTTCAAAGACAAAGAAGAGTGGGCTGCAATCCTATCTACCAGCTCCCTCAGAACTCATGTGTTCATGCCATCAAAATTTGTGGATGCCAAGGGCCCATGGAATTGTGAATGGCATGTATTTTATTACATTTTAATAGTATTTCATAATATAGAGAAAATAAAATATCACCTTAAAATAATATGATACACACAGTTTGAAGCAGTTTCTATGATTTCAGTCAACACATGGACTAACTTCATATCAATGCCAACCTTCTTTTTCAATGTTAGGTTAAAAAGAACAATCATGACAACATGTTCATAAGATAACAAAAGCAGTAAATGCTTGATCCATACCAGAAAAAAAATAAAATAAAAATAAAAATAAAAAAGGAAGAACAGCAAAAGATATTTGTCAATATTTTATCCTTGAGTAGCTACCCAAAAGGTACTAAGTACCCACTTAAATTGATGAAGCTGCACTCATTTTTGTCAGTTGACTCCGACTATTCACTTACAAACTTGAACTAGTCTTTGGGTCAGCTCATTTTGAATTTTAATCATCCTGTTTTTTAGAACATGTATTTTATTTTCAGGTTCATTTTAGCTTTCTTCAGATCAAACCATGATACTCTTCTTCACTGTATGTTAAAGAACTCTTCAGTTTTATGTTCATATATATGCTCAGACAAAAGCATTATATAGACACGATCAAATTAATTTGTTGCTTTTTCAATTTTTGCAAATACAAAGAGAAAGAAAACAAGATAACTACAAGAATGTGTGTATGAGATGGAGAGGGGAAGACAAAGCATGCAGTAAGAATTAATTTGAGCAGGAAGTTTCATAATCTAGATCAAGTATAAAATCTGAATTATAATAACCCTTGTAGATTTCATTGTGGTTGTGATTTGCTTTTCTGTTACTGTCCCCCGATAGAATTCAGAACAGATTAATTCAAGATCCACCTACCAGCATCCTTCTAATTTTGCCCTTTCTCAAGACAGGACAAATTTCAAACAAATCAGCAGAGAATAATGGACCATTACTTCCTCATAAACTTGCTAATTACAAAAGCATTGAGATCTATAGCTACCATACAGAAACATGATGTACAGTCAAAATGATGGATTTGACTTTTATATCACCTCATGAAGACACAGATGGTGTGGTAGCATATTCTTTTAGTAAAAAATTTACAAGAATTACAGTAGAAAAAAGAAGAGCTATTCAGAAATTAAGTTTTGTATTTTATTTTAACCATCCTAAAAAAAAAAAAAAAAAAAAAAGAGGCATCTGAAACAGTTAGCTTGCTATTTCTTACTATCCATATCAGGCGTTTTCTTTTACATATATTTTACACAATTCAGCACTGTATATGCTTACCATATGAAAATTATATTCATTTAAACAAGAAGTATTTATTACAATGTTTGGAATATGATTGAATGTATTGGTTCCAATATTTAACATGAAATGCTTTTGATTCCTTTTCATATTGCCTTCCTGAAGGAAGTCTATGCTTCTAAATATGAAATGATAACTTCTTATGAAATAACATGATTCAAAATAGATATAATGAAGATCAAACATCAGGTTCTTGTTAAAAACCAGACATTTTGATATAATCTACATAAAATTCTATTTCAGTTATGAAATCCAATTTTTCCTATCAATATCAGTAATAAATATTCTGTGTAATTGTTTAGAAAATCAGCATATTAGTTATAGACAAGTAAAAAGTCATTGCCGAATCTTTATCACTCGTATTCATGTATACTGGAAGCTTTATTCTAATCTGTGCTCTTCTCCCACTGCTGAAGGGATGGGTGAGGTCACCAGTTTCTCTTTCTGGTTCCCTCCTAAGAACGACCCTCTGCACCCACTTGACTACTCTTTTGCCACCAGTTTAGTCAACAACACATTCCAGTCATCTGACCTGTGTTAAATGGCATTCCCAATGACTCTTAAATTCTTCTGTCTATTTTTGAGTATCATGAACTCCAGAGTGGCAATAATATATGTTAGGGTTGGTCTCATGCAATCCTTGTATCTCATACCTAGTCCTTTTTCTTATTATTATGATTTAATGCGTAGTACAGAATGAGGTTAAATATATATTGCGTTAAAATGCAGAGTAGTATAAAGGAGGCAGTTTCCTATCTCCCTTTGCAGCTTGCACATTAACTTTCACCCTCTGGTTGTTAGCAAATGGGTAATATTGACAAATGCTAGCAATTCGGATATATTTTTTCAGAAAGAAATATGAGCAAATGACATTTTATTATCTAATCATCACAACTCACAGTGCTAAAAATATTAGAATTAAATGTTGAATCAAATGTGAATT
This sequence comes from Nothoprocta pentlandii, assembly GCA_013398315.1. Classification (NCBI taxonomy): domain Eukaryota; kingdom Metazoa; phylum Chordata; class Aves; order Tinamiformes; family Tinamidae; genus Nothoprocta; species Nothoprocta pentlandii. The sequence continues at coordinate 124,180 of VZSG01000757.1, read as the reverse complement.
TTCTACATGGAGCAAAATAACTCTTTATGTTCCCAAATGAGTGTATTTTGATGTCTAGCATATTATGATTGCAGTAGTTACACCAATATTACAATATTGAATCACTTAGTGATATTGCTTGATATCTGCAGGCAACCCTTGACTGATAGATATTTAATAAGTGATTTAATAATTGATTTTACACACTCTTTTTCAGAATGAAAGATTTTCAGTTATTTAGAAATTTAAAAATATGCTACATAACATTTGGACTGTATATGACGTGTGTTTAGATTTAGAAGTAAAATGAAGTTAAACTGAAAATATTTTCATTTGCATTTTCATTTGCACATTTAATCATCTATCATTAACATGATTCAGTACTGAAATGGATGTTTTAATATTTCTTTAGTTTGACTCTGGATACAAATGTTTCAGAATTCAGAAGCTGTTTGATTCCAAACTCTTTACTGGACCAATCTCTAACATCAAAAAATTCCATGTTATAATTCTAGTTAGTCAGAGATAAACTGACTAACTTTCTTCTCTAAAAGAAAACAGTAACTACCCAGTCCCATTCAATTGGTTGCTTCATCAACAACTTGGATGAAAGAACGGACTGCCCCCTCAGCAAGTTTGTTGATGATACCAACCTGGGAGGGGTAGCTGATACCCCAGAGGGCTGTGGTGCCATCCAGAGGGACTTGGACAGACTGGACAGCTGGGTGGTGAGAAACCTCATGAAGTTCAAGGGCATAAGGGCACAAGGGCAAGTGCATGGTCCTGCACTTTGGGACCCGAACACCAGTACAGGCTGGGCACTGACCTTCTGGAGAGGAGGACCTGGGCATCATGGTGGATGACAAGGTGACCACAAGGCACCAGTGTGCCCTTGTGGCCAAGAAGGCAAATGGGATCCTGGGGTACATTAAGGAGAGAATCTCCAGCAGCTCAAGAGGGGTTATCATCTCCCTTTACACAGTCCTGGTGAGGCCACATCTGGAGCATTGTGTCCAGTTCTGTGCTCCCCAGTACAAGAGAGATGTGGAGCTGCTGGAGAGAGTCCAGCGCAGGGCTACGAGGATGATGGGGCCTGGAACATCGGCCCTATGAGCAAAGGCTGAGAGAGCTGGGCCTGTTCAGCCTGAGGAAGAGAAGGCTGAGGCGGGACCTGATCAGTGTCTTTAAATACCTCAAGGGAGGGAGGGATTGAGGGTGGGGTTGGCCTCTTTTCACAGAAGAGGAAACTACCATGAATTGAAGCACCAAAAGTTCTGCAGGAACTTACAGAAAAGATTCTTGACAGTGAGGTTGACAGAGCACTGAAACAGACTGCCCAGAGAGGTGGTGGAGTCCCTTTCCCTGGAGATCTTCTAAACCCGCTTGGACACAATCCTGTGCCACATGCTCTAGGTGACCCTGTGTGAGCAGGAGGGTTGGACTAGATGATATTTAGAGGTCCCTTCCAACCTTAAAGATCCTATGATTCTGTATTAGGCTGAATCACCTTGGGACATCTGTTTTAATACAAAGTTGAAACTTATATTTCAGTCACAGTTCTTCATCATCCTAACACATTAAAAGATAATAAATTAATTAGAAAACTGTTAATTCCACAGAATTAACTGTTAATGTCCACAGAAGAGGGATTCTAATTTCTGCATAATCCTAGTTATGATATATTATTAGAAATCTTTTTTTAAGAATTAAAACTGCAGAAATAAACACATTATAATTATCTGTACTAACTGATGTATGTGTTATGGATGCTAAGTTTTTTAGATTGCTAATGTGAATTATTCAAAAAACATAGCTAGGTAAATCATCACTTGCAGGAACCTGCATCACATTTTATTTGTATTTAATCTCTGAAAGAACATAGATCAAAGAACTTTGGAGATCTGCTGAGCAATCAAAGTGAATTCTCCACCTCTCTGGTTTATTGTTTTAAGAATCTTGATGAATAAATGTGAGATATGTAAGCTGAGACACAAATGTTTGTGAGTTGTAGGGGTGAACTGATTTCAACATGAAAATTCAGAGCAGGAACATCAAAAGTTGGTGGAATAATCAATCGGATATGCACTGTCTTAATTAAAAGCTAACTTTCTATAGGTTGGAACTATAATTTAGGAAATCTTTTTTTTTTTAGCTTTTAAATGTTAATACAAATTTTTAAATACAAAAAAAAATATTTGTTATAAGGTTAAATGAGCCTCTTTAGATATTATTTGTTTGCTTGTTTGTTTGTTAGTTTTGTTCTATTCTATTTGATACCAGCTCATTTCTGGTACAGATTCTCTTGAGCTTTTCTTAAGGAAGAGAAAGTAATAATTGGAGAAGGAGGGAGCTTGACCAAGACAAATACAGAAGCAGAAAGTGTACCTTCAGAGAAGAGGATCCTTTAAGAGATGGCTTAATGATGAATAAAATGCAGTTATTATGAGAGAATAAATCTTCAGGTTTTTTTTTTAATATGAAACTACATAAAAATAATATTCAAATGAAGAATGAGAAAAATTTCAGCCCTTTTATTTTGCCTCAGATGACCTGCTACATGAAAGCAAATACTTCTCATTTTTTTCAGATGTCCAGATCACAACCATGAGTTATCTGATTCAAGAATAAATACGTTATTCTGGCAGAGAAACTCTGAAATGTTTACAAAATAGTTTTTAATCCATATTAGAAAACAAGCTCATCCTCAGCAGACAGATAAGATTTTAG
>VZSG01000757.1:98318-111977 GCA_013398315.1 Nothoprocta pentlandii | reverse complement strand
TCTCAATGTATGAATACTTCTGCTCTCCTTTCAAGCTTTTTCCTTGACTCATTTTCACAGTTCTATTATTCTACACTGGGATCCAGTCTTTATTCCCCAGAGATCTCTTCCCTATTCTAGTTCTTCTGCAGGGAAACACTTATCTACATCACTTTTACTGGATTAGTCCCAGTAGTCTAACATGTTTTATGTTGTAGACCACTACATGTAGACCTACATGGTTTTTACCTTGTCTCTTAAGGTCTTCCTCATTGGCTTTTGAGAAAACAGAAAACAGATTTCAGTTGCCAATACACTAAAACATTTGTCATTGGTTATGTTTTAGATGCTGCAGACTTTGATACCTGAAATCCTGATAATGTGTAATGAAAGCATATGATTTCCAGAGGTAACATACTCTCTAGCCATATCTGTTGACCTTGTGTCAATCAAAGTCTGGGATATCCTACATGCATATCCTAGTCATTGGCAGCTGAATTTTACTTTGACTTTATTGTTCTATTTATTGTTCGATAGACTGCAGAAGCTTAAGTGGAAAGTAGTTGGTTGACTGGCTTCTACACTGAGAAAGACACCAGGATATAGAAGTTTGATCAAGGTTAGTTATATGCTTGTTACTTTTCACAATCAGCTCCAGATTGTCAATGACAGCATGAAAACTTAGGAGAGTGGCTGTTCTGTTCCAAATGGGCAGAAGACTACTTTACAATTTTATTCAAAAAGTGATTACTCAGGGCTAGATAGTACTCATCTATTTTGCATTTATCAGTTGTGAAGGAACAGGTACCTGTCCTATAATTAGAAACAATTAATTATGCAAAGCCACAGGTGAAAAATCAAACAATTTATTAGAGAGTGAAAAACTGAGAGAGAAAATTGCATAATAACATACTAAATAATGAAAGGTGTAATTGGCTCTATGGTTGCTTTTGTTGCTCATAATATAGAGTAGGCTTTATTCTACTTTAGGTAAAATAGTAACTAGTAGGCAGGTTTTATTCTACTTTATTTTATTTTATTTTATTTTATTTTATTTTATTTTATTTTATTTTATTTTATTTTATTTTATTTTATTTTATATAATACCAAAGCAATTGGTGGAGAAAATCTAAGAAGACCTAGGATAGCTAACAAGAATTTAGAAGTGCTTTTTTATATAATCATATATATATGATTAAAATTTTGGACTGCATAGCCTTTTTTCCAAATAATAGTTGGGCAAAGTGTCTGAATCTTTTTTCAGATACATGCCTTCTTTATGTTTTCTTTGTTCTATTATCTTTTTCTTTCCTGATAGTAAGAATTATTTAGTACTTTGGAAATACGGGTCATTTATAAAGACATACAGCTGAGGTTTTCTCAGATGTTCAAATGAAGATATCTAATGAAATCGCTCAAAATATCACCACAGTCTAATGTATTTCTTATGTGTTTCTCTGTATTTTAATTTATAGATCTGAGTACAGTATCATCACCTTTTAACCTTTTGATGTTGGAATCTAATTCTCAGCATTTTTTTAATAAACTTAGTACTGCAGATTTCTTGTTGGATTGACATTATATTGTTGATGGTTGTTATACTTTTCAAAATGATGAGTCCTGTCTAAGATTTTCTTCTTAATATTAATTTAATTAATGAAATTAATATTAATTAAAGAATTACAGTTTTCACTGTTACGAGAACTCAGCAGATTCCTTTACAGGCATGATAAATGTCCATCTTATAGCTATTTAGATCGCATCTAGGCCTGACAGAAGTTGTATCATCTTATTTTCAGCAAGCCTTCACCATTTTTGTATACATAATTACAATTTACATCATTTATCTTTGGAGATAGTATTGGGTCAAATGAGTTCATTTACCAGGAGATGTTCAATCAACATCATCACTCTTTCAGTAACCTGAAACAACCATTTATGCCACCACACAAAGTAACTGTCACTACTCAGAGAGAGACTTCCTCCTCCATATCCCTCTGTAGCTCTGCTAGATCTAGATAAATTACCATAATAAAAGCCACTAGTGAGTAAGGAAATATAGCAACAGGAGGAGGAGAAAAAAGAAAGAAAAGATGGTTCATCTGCTCCCCTATTAGATTAATCAGATCCTCTAAATAGATTTTAAATGCCTGTGACATGATTTTCATTCTCAGGGTAATAAGATTCTATCACGCAACTAGCAGAAAACATCACTCACATTTCTGACAAAAGGCAGCTATCATAAAAACACAACATGAGATACTTACAATTAACTTGTATGCTGTTTATATAACCTAATCCAATGAATAAGCAATATGAACTTTAATAGAAGGAACACAGATTCCCTTGTGAAGGTTATGTACGAAAAATCAATAAAATGACTATGGCTTAGCATATAAAGTGAAAGTCTAAAAATGCAGAATATCTTCCCTTCAATATGATGAAAAGAGAGAGGAGACAAGAAAAGAGAAACAAAGGATTAAACTGCATTGAAGTCATCTGTCTGATAGCTCTTTTTACATCCTTGTTGTGAGTAGTTCTAGCTTAATGAACGTATTTGCTGTGAACTCATTCTAATTGCACTGTGCCTGGGAAGCAGACATCCTGTTATTTAAAATGCTGCTACAGTTGTAATTATGAACTGCCCACATATTAATCTAGTAAAGTCTTTTTATGCTGTTTTCATGCAGTTGAATTTGTTTGTACATCTATTTTTATGGGGATTTTGCAGGCTTTCCATTAGAAAGCCTATTTACAGTCATTTATACAGGAGCTGCTGAAGGGTAAAATATACAAATTACAACTGATTGACACTTCAGTTCCTTTGCTGTTAAATGAGATTCTTGAAACTACTTGATAAAAGTTAGTTCTTCTGACAAATTAATTTATATCAAGAAATATTTCACATTCAATTAGATCAATCTAATTTTGTGGGCTGTTTGCCTCCTCAAATTTCTCTATTCTGTTTTATGGTGAGTTTGGACGATAAACTGTGGAGCTAGAGTCTCAGCTGCTCTAAATTTCTAAATTGACTTAGTTCTATTCAAGTCAATGGGACTATACAGATTTGCATGAGCTGGACCTTTGGTAGTTTTCTTCTCAGCTGTGCAACGGAGCTAAGGTGTATTTTAAAGAATTTATTAGGAACATCAACTCACTGCTAAAAGAGTTTATTCTTAACACTGGTGAAAAGGGGGAAGAGAAGTGCCTGGATTTCTGTCTTTTTTTTTTTTTTTTTTCTCCTGAGATCAAAATTGATCTTTTTGTTTGTTTGTTTGTTTGTTTGTATGTTTTAAAATTTCATTATTCTTTCTTTAATACTGGTGAGAAATCAACATTTATATCTGTAAATCTGAAGCTAAATTACAGACTGCTGCAATCCATGGGAAAGTGATAGTTCAAGTAATCCTGAAAACCGTTTCCAAATACATTAAGGAAAAGGCAGTGATTGGGAACAATTCACATGGATTTATGAAAATCATGCCTGACTAGACTGATAGTCTTCTATGACTTATTCAGCGGCAGCATTGTCTGTTCCTTTCCTTGACTTAAGAAAGGCTTTCCACACTGTTTCCCATAATGTTTTCTTCATAGATGAATGGACAATGAGATGGGCTGAAGACTGGCTGAACTGCTAGTGTAGAAGGGCTGAGATCATTGACACAAAAACCAGCTGAAGGTTAGTGCCTAGTTCTGTCTCCCATGGATCAAGATTGGGACCAATGCCATATAACATCTTCATTAAACACCTGCACATCAGACACCCTCAGGGAGTCTGATGATGATACAGGATTGGGAGGAGTGGCTGATACACCAAAGAGCTGTGCTGACATTCAGATGGGGAGATGGGCAGAAAGGAACCTCACGAAGTTCAACAAACAGAAATGCCAAGTGGAGCTGGGGAAGAACAACTCAACACATGCTTGGTACAAACCTGTTGAAGAGCAGCTCTGCAGAGAAGGACTAGAGTGTTCTGCTGGACAAGAAGTAGACTGTACACCAAGAATATGCCAAGATGGACAAGAATGATAATGGTGTTCTGGGTGTATCCTGAGTGTTCTGCATTGACAGCGTGTTGAAGCAGATGATCCTTCCCCTCTAATTAGCCCTAGTTAGGCTACACATGGAATGCTAGTCTAGTACTGGGCTTCCCAGAGCAAGAGAGATATATATTGGAGCAAGTAGACTAAGGGGCTGCAAAGATGAATTTAGACTCAAAGAAGAGGCTGGGAGAGGTTGGATCTGTTCATTCTGCAGAAGAGAATGTCTTAGGGGGAATGTCTTATCAATATGTATAAATATATGATGTTGGAGGAGAGAAAAAAGGCAGAACCAGTCTCTTTTCAGTGTTTGCCCTGACAGGACAAGGTGCAATGGGCACAACTGAAACACAGGAAATTCTGCTTAAGCATAAGAAAAAGGTTTTGTTTTCTCCTAGGGGAGCTGAGGAATTTCCATCCTCAGAGGTATTTAAAACCTTACTGGGCATACTTTGCTTTGTTCCTGAGGGTTTAGACTGTTGTTCTTCATAGGTCAGTGGTTCTGTGATTCCATGGAACAGGTAGAGGTAATTATATTATTCGTATGTAATATCCTTTTTTTTTTTTTTTTCTCTTATGCTAATTCCTATTCAGAACTCATAAAGATTACTGTCTTATGCTTCTTATAATGCTTAAAAGTATTTTGGTCTTTTTTATTCAGGAAAAGTGAACAGTACTGCAACAAGCATGTGGAAGATCCATATTCTCCCTGCATTAAAGCCAAAGAATATATAGCATTTTAACTGATGTATTTAAATTTAATTGCACTAAAATTTTGAAAGAAAATCATCATCATTGCATTTCCCTAAAAGAATCCTACCAACACTAAACTATTAGGCAGTGTACTCTTTTTATAAAGGAAGTAATGAAAACTATGAATTTATTACTAATCTATAACAACTGTGCAGCATTAAGTTACAAAAAAAAGTTCCTATTTTAAGATTAGTTTTAAGGTTAAATTAGTGTGCAAGAATTTCAAAGTTATATCTAGAATACACAAGTTATTTTATAAATTTCACTGAAATTTCTTTTATTTACCAAAATAAAACAACTGAAGAAAATCAGTTTCATCACAATAGATATACAACATCCAGTATCTGCAATATGAAAAAAAGGTCATGTTAAAATGTCTGAAGATGAATATACTAACCGTTTTTTGATGCAGCTTGGCCTTATCCAAAGAATAAAACGCTTGCTTTTCAAAGGAAATTATAGGAAACTAAAGCCCCAGAAATAATTAATCTGTGAAAGAGATGGTTTCACTTTTGTCATGAAGCAGGCAAATTGCATTGGGGGTGAAATCACCCGAAGCTTCTACTTAATTTGGTGATGGAATTTTAACAAGAGCTTTCCAGGTTGCCCCCAGGCACATCTTTACTGCAGACATTCATGTGTTGAAGGACACAGGGAAGATGCCTACTAATGAGCTACGGTGCATTGTACTGCAAGAAGACATTTCATTTGTAGCACAGCAAGAGGGAATTTCCCAAGGGGTCCTCCAGGGGATATTTCCCATAAAACAAACACATGCACATACAGAAGAAATGCAGCAAACTGTTTGCTCTGCTTTTATACCTAAGAGAATAAAACTAGCAACACTGATATTTTCTACTTAATTTATTATGCCTAACAGCTAGTTATATAAAGTAAAAATTAGGGATGTTTGAAGTATCTTCTGGGCTTGAAGTATTGCAGGTCCTTGGGAGCCCTCTTGATATGCACACTGAAAAAAGGTGGTTAAAAAAAAAGAAAGGAAAAAAAGCCTTCTCTATTAACCTGGGATCATTAATATTTATTTAAATTATTAATCTTAAACATTTTCAAAAATACACCTGCAGTATCTGCTTATTGTAAAGACTGGTGTCACATGTTTAGTGAATAGCGTATTTCTATATCCTGTGTAAAGAAGCAGATAGTAAATTAGTCTACTCTTCTTCCCAGGCATTAGTCTACTCTCCTTCCCAGACATGTTCAATCTTACATCACTAGGTCAGAAAATGACCCTGTAAATTCTGTCCTATGAATAGGCAACATTTGTTGTCCTTTGATTCTCTCCAAGTCTTATCATGTTTGCTCTGGAAAGGACAGTGTTGCCAGCAGGTCAAGGGAGGTGATTCTGCCCCTCTGCTCAGCTCTGGCGAGGCCGCACCTGGAGTACTGTGTGCAGTTCTGGGCTCCCCAGTATAAGAGGGATGTGGAGCTTCTCGAGAGGGTCCAGAGAAGAGCAACCAGGATGATTAAGGGAATGGAACATCTCTCGTACGAAGAGAGGCTGAGTGAGCTGGGCCTGTTTTCTCTGGAGAAGACAAGGCTCAGAGGGGATATGATTAATATGTATAAGTTAAGGAAGGGAGAATGCAGGGAGGAAGGGGACAGGCTGTTTTCACTGGTGGCCAGCAATAGGACGAGGGGTAATGGCCACAAGCTAGAGCACAGGAAGTTCCATCTGCAGGTGCGGAGGAACTTCTTTACTGTGAGGGTGACAGAGCAGTGGAACAGGCTGCCCAGGGGGGTTGTGGAGTCTCCGTCTCTGGAGGTCTTCAAAACCCGCCTGGATGCCTCCCTGTGCCACATGCTGTAGGTGTGCCTGCTTGAGCAGGAAGGTTAGACTAGATGATCTCTAGAGGTCCCTTCCAACCTTAAATATTCTGTGATTCTGTGACACTTTTTCCTGAGAAATAGGTTAAATATATATATATATTTCTATATATATTTCTATATATATATATAAATTTATCAGTTTATGCTTGAGCACTTTCGATAACATATGTGATTCTCATTTCTCTTGTTGCAATATTAAGTGGAGCCAATCTCAATTAAATAAAGAGAATTGCACTGACATAAAAAATGAAGCCTGAAGGCCCTTATTATTTAATATTATTTTCCATTTCCCATAAAAATATTTCTACTCTTTATTTTTTGTGTGTTTTTATTTTTGGAATTTTTGTATTATTACTTCTCAAAAGGAGTGTTTTTTATCATCTGTGTGCAATGGTGGTTATTCATATTCATGAAAAATGAAATCAGTCTTCAAAAATATTCAAAAGAAGTTGATCTTAAAAATTGCTACTCGGCTAACTGATAGAAACCAAACCTTGTGGAGTGAAAGGTGATGGTGCAGAGCACACACACATGAATGCTGTTGTTTCTACCAAACCAGTGACAATGGAGCCTCTGCCACAGGTTAGGAACATGTAAATGTTAGCTGATAATATGTTCTAATATACCCGTATACTAATACAACTTCCTATCCACAAATAATCCGTTTACAGTCATCTCAGAAAGAAATCTTGGGCAGGTGGTCTTGAGTCTGCATCTAACTGTCTAGACATTCCCTATGAGAGTTAGACTCAAACTAGACAAATAAAAGTGATGGTGATGGAATGGGGAGATAGGTACCCTCGTACTGTTTAATTAAAGAAAAAAAATCATTAATACCACTTCTGAATTTCAGGATTCTAAGGCATTATTGCCTCTACAGGAAGTAAAAAGTATATGAAAAAAACACAGCTTTTGAGAAGCAGAAACAAGAGCAAGGGCAAATAAGCATCAACTATTTGGTAGGGAGGAAGGAAAGGAGGAATTTTTTGTGAAAATTAGAAAAAAAGACAAGAAGTAGGAGCACCATCAATTTCAATTAACACCACAAATGAAAATAAAATCCTTCTTTTTTTGGTGAGTATTTCACTTTACTCAGAAGAAGGCTGTACCATAATGACAAAATTCTTTTATCTAGCAACCAGTTTGACAAAATTCTGGTAGCTAGCAACCAGCTCTGTGTGAAGAAAAGCCAACATAAGTGACATTGGCAGGCAGAACCTCTTGATTTTTTGAGTAAGAAGTCTAAGTCCTCTTTTTATTACCTCACCCTTTTAAAGTCATATTGTGCTCCTTCTTGTACACCTTCGTCACCTTAGATATAATTTGTTTTAATGTGAATGGCTTAGAGGAGTCATTCAAGATTAATATTGGTCTATTTGCTCTCAAAATTATATTTCTTTAGCATGGCTGCACGGGATCAGCAGGGAAGCAATTTACATTCTTAACAGCTTGATTGCTAAAGAAAGTTTTTTTTGTATTGTTGAGATTAGTACATTTGCTATAAGGTAGGGTCTGCAGCTAATTATAATGCAGTGGCTGTAAAACAGGAGCTGCAGAACTACCATCCCCCATTTGTGCTACCTTAGTAAATATTAGTGTGTTATCAGAAATTGCGGTGTGAATTTCTGACATTTTTGTGCAACTGAAAAGATATTCTTTTATCTGAAGAGCTTAGAGAGCCAGAAGAGAAACCTCAGTGGAACAAAAGATTCATACTATTTACATCATTGTTCAATTGGCAAAATCAGGCCAATGAGACAGTAGCTTAGCAATTCACAATGATTACTAGCAGTATCTGCATGCTAATAGACTGTACAGTGTTGCAGCAGTTAAAAGGACAAGAGGATGAGCTACATGTGTCTTATTTAAGCTCCTGGATGTCATTTCCATTTATTTCCTTTCAAGCATGCGTGAAAAAGAGTAGCAGGAAAGAACAAGAGAGAGAAGGTCATATTCACCCTTCTGGGTCCTAGTGATCTCACATAGATGCTTTTTAGCTGCCTTTATTTTACGGAATCATACTCTCTGTCTCATGCCTAGAGAGACATTTTCAAAGCTATGTAATTTGACTCTTTCTCTTTTTATCCTTCTTCCTAGTAAGGAAGCTAACACCATCAAAAATTATTTACAAGGTTGTCATCCTTTCCTGTAAAGGAAAAGGTAGATATATCCTGAGGTAGGGGAAGAAAGAAGCAGCTTAAACAACAGAGTAGACTACATTCAATTCACCCTGTTCTATGGCATAGATCAAAAAACCTACATGTTAATGATATAAAGTGTGAGACAATGGAAACTGCAGTCTGAAACATGAAGTTCTCTTAGCTTTCAGTTCCTTTATTGCCAGGATCTATATATGTTGCAGTGACTATATTGCCACTTTTAATTTGTTAGCAAGGAGATATTTTTTGATGGGCTAGCTATAGAAGTTAAAGAAGAAAGGTAGAACTGTTTTATATCTTTACTTGCAAAAGAAGTTTCTCTTCAATATGTATAAAAAATGGGACAGATTTGTCCTCAAAGAAGTGAATTAAAGACCTTTCAGAAATATCTGCCTCAGAAATTATTATGCATGATTTGTTCTGCACTGCTTTAGGTTGCCACAAGTCTTTACAAATAGGTGGGGGGAATTATGTCCCACTATAATTAAATCAGAGAGTAAATACAGAGCTGTAAACTGCTAACATTTCTGAAAAATTGTGAAGGTGGTAAGCTGCAAATGAAACTTAGATGTTTAGATTCTCAAATACAATTTTTGAAATAGTGTTGAATATATTAAGTTAGTTTGTGAAATATGTATTGAATAGACGTCAGTTTTATCATTTGATCCCTACATCTAAGATCAAAGTAGTCAGCCTATTCAGGTTTTCTGCCCCTATCTCTACAGTCATTTCAGATATATATTAGATACTTAAAAAAAAAAAAAAAAAGATGAAAAATGTTAAGATAGGAATGTTTAAATCTACCTGTAGTAAGTCAAACCCAGGGAGCTGTGTTTCTGTTTTCTTATGCAGAAAAATAAATCCTCTAACCCCCAGTCAGTGTCTGAGCATTCAAAATGGATACCATTCATGCCGAAAATATAGTATGGATTAAACAGGAAACTCCTCACACAGATTGTGTAACTAGTGACTTGGCTTGATTAATATAGGCAGTAAAAAGACTGTGAACCAAATTGCTCAAGTTTAAACAACAGTGGGTAGTTTTCAAAGACATTGATAGGTCAGTTACTGTGGCCTTCCAAAAGTTCATCTAAATTTTTGTAAATAATCTAAGCTTCTTGATTATGCAAGAATGCACTGAAAATGTAGTGCATGCAGGCTTCATAATATTTATGTCATATTCCTTTCTAGCCAGGCTGCTATCAGCAGCTGGTGATTTAGGCACTCTCACTACTACAGCTAAAAGGTTGAGGAAATGCAGAAGTCAAAACTGAAAATCAGGTCTTTGTGCCTTATATTACTATTTTTCAGTTATTCTATTACAGTAATCTGGAATCAAAAATCTGAATCATGCATAAAGAGCATTAAATGATATATAAACATTTGGAAAGATATTTGCTAGGTCAACATGTTAATCTTTTATAGTTTGCATCAGACAGTAAGTATTGTTTATATGATTTGTTGATTGTTTTACAGATTTGCAGATTTGTTGTTGTGAGGTTTTACTGAAAAATGGCTTAAGAAAAAAAGAAAAATAAATTTAGAAGAAGCAAAAGCAGACTAAATGCTCATATCCTACAAACATTTATTGTAACTTTAAAAATTAGTTTAATGATTGTCATGAATAACAATGGAGCAAGACAAACCCTTTGCTTTGCCACACTTAATGTTAGAACATCCAGAATTCAAGCCTGTTTTTATGTTGCCATTGCCTGTAAGAAGTCTGTGTGATATTGTGGGAATGACATCTTGTCAGAACCACATCCATTTCGGGGAGATAGATGTTTACTGTGTCTGCATTAGAAAAAAAAAAGCATAAAGAAAAAAAGCATTTACAGTAAAATGAAGAGTTGATAAAGACAGGAAGACATCAGAAAAAGGACTGAATTTTAACCGTGTGAATAATCTTGTCCTCCAGTGGGAAGGTAGTTAATAAAACTAAGGAAACATGACTTATTTTGTCCAATTACAAAAAAAAAAAACATCAATTAAGCAAGACTTGGTGTTTTTCAAATATAATGGCTCTACTGATGCAGTACTCTAATGAAGCAAGTTTGAAATATTAATGATTGATATATTAAAAATGCATAAACTTTTCACCACACACATGCCATTGTACTCGGAGTCTCAGATTCAGACTCAGCTCTAATTGAATAAATTCAATCTAAGACATCATTTTCTAAAAGACATTATTCACAAATATTGAAGTCAGTCATCCTACTCCTTCTAAATATTTATTATTTCTTTAATGCCCTTATTTTGGGAGATAAGGGGTTGTGTGAATAATACCTTAAAACTTAGTGAGGGTGGCAGAGCAACAATGAAAAAATAACTTCACTGTTGCCTTTTTCAGCATTTTTCTTGGTTCTATAAATAAATGGTTATTTAAACCACAGGAAAATTAGATTTTTTTTTCTTGGTTTGGAAAATGGATAGCTTCTCATTTCAGACTTTTGAAAACTTATTAGTCTTGCATTTCATTTATATTTCCCATCTTCAGAAACTTCAGAACTTTTCCCAGCTCCACGTGGGAAAAGTAGGATATGAAGCTACCTTAGAGGAGTCTACGCATGTAAGAGAAGGAGCTGTGGAACTCTATTAGGTCATGACATAACTGGGATGGTAAAAACTGGCATTTTCTTATTACAGAAATAGTTTATATGGCTCCTTGGTTGAGTCAGAATTGAAAGCAGGATTAAGAGAGAGCATCCTCAATAGAGGAGTCTTTCGACATGAAAAGTCAGTTACTTATTTCTTAAAGGCATAGGGGAATTCTTTCAATATTTATTTGTTGCCAGACTAAGTGTATTTATTTTGTTGTTTTTTGTGTACTTTTTTGTGCCAAGTGATATTTGTTGTGGTTCAAAAACAACAATAACAAAAGGTTTTTTTAATTTATTTTTTTCATAAAAAACAAACAAGATTTAATTCTATTTTCAAAACAGCTTAGAAATAATGGAAAATTATCATCTACAATTTAATGAAAATACTGGTTAGGTTATCTCTGGATGGTGTGGAGCTTTCTCATGCCTGCAGATAAGCATACGTTGTCTGCGAAGCTAAAAAACTAGCCATATTAATTTTTCAGTATAAACAGAGGAGCCATTTCTCACATATTTTACAGGTTTTTCAGGAAAAAAAAAAAAAAAAAAAAAAAAAAAANGACAGAGATCAACCAGGATAGAAATATGTATGAGAAGTAGTGCCTCAAAACACAGGATATTACTTTTGTATGTCTCCAGCCTCATTTATAAATGGACATCTAGGAAAGCTAATAGATGACACTAGAAACATTTTTGAACTACATTTTCTTAAAAAAAAAAAAAAAAGAAAAGAGAAAAAACTCTAAGACAAAACTCTCTGTGTCTCTAAGATGAAGAAATTTTATTTGTTCCTGGTCATCTTAAAACTGTTTAATTCTTTGATTTTTGATGTTCTTCATATGTGAGCACGATCCTTTTAGTAAGGCATAATATTTTCACTAGAAGAAAGATGAGGATGCATTTCACAGTAATATCTATGAAATTGAATCTGATTCTAAAGATGAATTGACAGTTAATGTTGTCACCAGCTTCAGTAGAAATTCAAAGAAATCTATAAAGACTTTGTTTGAATAATCATGAAGGCTTAGTAAAATATGAATATTTTGTAATATTAGTGGTTATCTAACCACTGTGTGCATGGGTGATGTCAAAAAACAACACACAATTCTGAAGAATATTCAATAAATTTTGAAAACATGGCAAACGAGGAACTGTAGTAGGAATTGGAAATAAATTTCACTGTACAGTTCTTAAACTGTCTTTTTTTTCCCCCTGAATATTTTTCCTAGTTTTTTTTTTCCTTTTTCCTATAAATAAAATATTTTTTCCTAGTAAAAATGTAAGAAAACAGCTTGTATTTTAATAATTGGAATTGTCCAATTCTTTCATGATAGATGTAAATTCACTTCATCTCAATACTCAAAACTATTTTTTTTTTGTTGTTCTTCCTATATGAAGGAATAAATTCTTCACTATTTATCCTTGTCATAAATTAAGGAGGTTTAAATATTAACAGAGGATAACTGCACAGCTGAGAGATATCTTTTTTTTGAGAGATATCTATTTTTATGCTTTTAAAGAAGAAATATATGTCTAGTTACTAAAGAGCTGTTTTGCAGATAATACTCTCACTGAACCAGATGAAGTGGGGCAAGACTTCTCAATGCCTGTATATCAACATTACTGGTTTGGCTATTTGTGTTATATATGTTACCTGAAAACTGCATTTCTAACAAATGGTTGCATGAGTTAAGATGAATATTACTTGCAATAAATTCAAAAAGGCTGTTACTAGTAAAATGAAATTCATTGACTATGCTTACATCTCCTCTATCTGTTAACATATTATTCATTTCATTGCACAGGAGATTACATTTTAAAATGATTCAGGTTGATTTTAAGAAATGAGAGGCATTCAGTATTCTCTGTGTTTAGAAAGTACTCAGGAGGTAAATACAGTGTTATCAGGGGCACAAACTTTCAGAATATATCCTTGTGAAAGAGTAGCTGAGAGCTTCACTACTTGTGCCATTTGAGTTCACTATATGTAATAATTTTTATTGTTCTGGTAAATCATGGAGCAAAAAAATGTTATCACTGTATCTTTCTTCTTTTAAATTACATTTTAGATTTGAATTAATATCAGAAGAGATATGAATCTTCACTCAGCTATCTCTGCCCTCCTTCTTAAAAAGAAAGGTAGTTGACCTGTATGTATATATAAATATATATTTTTTTTTCTTTTTTTTTTTGGAGGGGAGGGAGGTGAGTCTCAAATGTCCAAATTTCTTTTATATTAAAATGAACAGATTTTCTAATCTCCCATATCTTCTCCTC
>VZSG01000757.1:80480-97043 GCA_013398315.1 Nothoprocta pentlandii | reverse complement strand
GACGGAGCGGGGAGGAGACCGGGCAGGCGGACTGGGCGGCCCCAGGTAGAGAAGGAGGAGGCGGGCCCAGAGCGGGCAGGATCTAACTCAGAGGCGGAGAGACTAGCGGGCGGAATGCAGCGAGGGTGGCGCACTGAGGTAGGGCCCTGAGGTGAGGACAACCCCAGGTCAGTCCAGCTACTGAATGAGACTTGCCGACCCCCGTCGGCAACACCATGGAATAAAAATATTTTTTGTTAAATTAATTTTAGACTCTACTTAATGTTTTGGTGTAATAGACAGTGCAATTAAGTTCCCTAGGTAATAAAGCCCATTGAGTAAGTGAATGAAAGGGAAATAGGGGAAAATACACCTGTGAGAGAAACACAAGAGAGAATATCTTACTACTCCTAAGAGAGCAAGGTAACTGGAACTCATCTAAAGTGGCTGGACACACACATGGCCAGAAGAAACCAGCCATCTCTGCACCATCACAGAGCTGTGAGATTGCTGGAGTTACGCAGACACGGCAGATAGCTCACATCATAGCCACAGCATCGCTCTGGATGGTACAGTCTCCTTAGGAAAGGAACATAGGGAGTTGGCCTCTGTGCAAAGGAACAGCTTGAACACAGGCTGTTTTGCAATGTCCAGGGCAGCTAGGCTGCTGAGAGCTTTCGGGCTGGGATCAGAACAGAGGTTAAAAAGGGTGACATTTGGGCATCTGTTACAGGTCCTATCACAAGATGACAGAGACAAATCTTTCTTCCAAAATCTCCCAGTTTTCCCAGTTTCAAGCTCTGATTTTTATAGGGGGATTTTAATTTTCACAAAATCCGCCAGAATGGAAGCACTGAAAGTGTAGGAAGTGCAAAAGATTTCTGGGGTATGTCAGGAATAATTTTGAAACATGGATAGAGAGGAAGTTCTGCTTAATGTGATGTAAGCAAACAAGGAGGAACTGTTCAGGAATTTGATACTCTGTTACATCCTCAGTAACCTTGAACCTCAAGTATCCTTGATACTCTGTTACATCCTCAGCCCTCGGTAGTGTTTAAAAGAACTGAAGGAGGAAAGGAAGGAAACCTGAGGAAGATAAGAAGGAAAGTAATAGGGCCTTTGCCACTTGGAACTTCACTTTTTTTTTTTTTTTTCCCATAAACTCTTCTCTTTGGAGGATTCTCTACCTTACAGATTAAAACACTCCTGGTGAGTTGCCAAATTTTTAAAGACATCTTTCTTCAAGAATTATGCTTTAAAAAATATGCTTCATCTTTAAGAAGTATGCATTCAAGCAGATGTAACAGCAGAATGCCTTGGTGGAATAAGGAACACCTTGAACTTAAAGAAAAGAAATTGGCAAAAGTTATTCATGAGTAGGCTTTGAAGCAGAAATGCAGAGGCACTCAGGCTTGCCAGACTACAATTAAGAAGGACAAAGCTCAGCTGGATTTGAAAGTGTTGAGGGATGAAAAGAGCAACAAGCATGGCTTGTACAGACATAGCAGCACCAAAAGAGAAAGTAAAATGTGAGTTTAATGCAGAACAGAGCAGGTAAATGGCAGACACAAGAGGAAATTAGTGTCTCCTTAAGTCATTGATGTTATTCTCAGCTCTCTGGTGTTCCATGCCTTCACATTTATTTGTAAGAACAGTGGAACAAATATCACAGTAAAAGATTATGAGGTTAAAAACTTCCAGGGAAGCTGGTCATACCTAGATCATGGGACAGACAGGATGTATCTAAAGGTGTTAAGGTAGGCTTGTCAGTGTCATCTTTCTTCTTGTCATCATTGAAAAAAAAAAATAGTGTCCAGTAGAGTTCCCTGATCATGTGAAAAAGGCAAATGCCATGCTCATTCTCAAAAAGTAGAAAACCCAAAAGGAATCAGGGAATCAGATTCCCTGAATACAGACCAATCAGACACCCCACAGGCTCTGGGAGGGTTCTCTTCCCAGAGGCACATAAATGCCATGGAGTAGACTGGGAGCAGTCAGCAGAAATTTAACATGGACACATGAGGCTTGATTAATATAATTGCTTTCTAATAGTAATTTAAAACCAAATTGATCTGATATGAACTAGAAGATTGAACTATAAAGTGTGAAAAAAAAATAGTCAGACTGCTAGGATAGACAAGAAGTCATCAGTGATTTAAAATTTTAAATGGCAGATAATTACAAGTGATGTTCTTCAGGGTCAGTAATGGAATTAGTACTGTTCATTTAAAGTTTTCATCAGTAGCTTGGACAACAAGGCAGAACTCACATTGAGCTGACTTGCAGATGACAGCAGTTTGGGGAAAATGGTTGATATACTGGAGGGCAGGGTTGCTATTCAAAGGGTTCTGGGTAGAATGAAGGAATGGGCTGACAGGAACTCTCTGAAGAAGAGAGGGCTAAGGAGAGATTTCAAATTTTCATTTCCTAGAGGAAGATTAGAGAAACTCAAGACAGATTCTTCTCAGAGGTACACAGTGAAAGGGCAAGGTCACAGCTGCAACAAGGCTTGATTTGAATACAGGGATAAAAAAAAATGTAGTGAAGGTGACTAATCACAGGTCTCCCAGAGATTTTCAGAATTCAGCTGGACATGGTCTTGAGCAAACTGGTCTAATTTTGATTTTGCCATGTTTCAGATAGGATTTTTCTATAGATGACTTTCAAAAATCCTTTCCAATCTCAAATTTTCTCTAAGTCATGATAGTTAAATAAATTTTCTATGGTTGATATTTCCATGCTCATTTGTTTGTCTTATGGTTCGTATTAGAGTAATAGCATGCAACAGTTCAATACACCTAAGAGTGTATATATATATATATATATAACTGTCTTAATCTACATTATATATATGTGTAGAATACATATCTAGATTTTTTTCTACATCTAGATATATCTATAAATGTTTTGTTTCATCTATTTAGAAGTTGTATCTATAAAGGTATCTAAAAAGGGGAGTTATGTTTAATGCTACATGGATATACTCACATATATGAACTTCTCACTCCTTTTATTGACTATAACTCATCTATAATTGCTCGTCATAAAAATTCAGTGTGAATTCAGAAATCACTTAATAAGCGTCATGCATTAGGCATAATGTTTCTATATTTATTTTTGAAAAACAACAGTTTTCTCCTCATTTTTAATTAACCTTCATCTTTAGAAAAAGCATATGATAATTCATGTCAAAAAAGTCAGTGTTTGCCAATAGTTGGCTCACTTTTCTGTATTTTTTTCTTTTTTTTTCCATTAAGTTAAAAACAGATCATCATTTATTTATTTATCCTACAGTGTACAATAGAGTAATCTGGCACAATGACTCATCTTCTGTTCTTTTTTTTTTTTTTTTTTTACAGTAACTCTCTTCACTCAAGAATTATTTACACAACTTGGTTCACAACTGCATGTTAAAATGTCATCTAAAGGCCATGAGTCTCCTTTCAACAGAACTTACCTTTTTCTTTTCCATGGAAAAAAATAACCACTCTTCTTAATGGAAAATAGAGCATGTAAATGCTCATTTCACTAAGATCTAGTTCTGGGTCAATTGCAATATGAAGGAAGCAATTAGAAATATCAATGTAGTATAAGAAAAAGAGAAGCTAGAGGACAAATTAGATATTATAATTCTCAGTTGAGAATTATGCAAAATGGATAGTGCATGGAAATTAAATAGAAACCATAGCTGGCAGTACCATGTATTAGAAGAAAGTTTTGAGTGGGGATTGGGGAATGTATGATAGAAGTAAAAGAATCCTAATATCCCTGAGTTCAGACACTCTACATTATGAAGGGAAGCAAGGAAGCAAGGGAACATTCTGTAAACAGTTCTTTTCAATTGCTGGAAATAAGGAAGAATGCTGTATTCATGTCATACCAAGTCAATGAAATACTCTCAAATTTAATAATAATTGAGATAAATTGTGGTGGTGGCATTGAGGAGCAGGGGCTACCACCGTGTTGGTCCGATATCATTTATTTCGTAATCAACAATTCCTTATATACTTTACAAGAGAGATCATGCGAGCCACACATGTACACTACATATTCACCCTGTCAATGCTGGTATGTCAGGTTCACATATCTGAGTGTACCATCCAATCCTTTGTAAGTTTACCTATAAGGTCCCAGTTACAATACTATTTTTGCCTAAAAACAAGTGTGACACAGTTCCTAAGGATTACACTAGGACTGTCCATTCAGCTTCATGGTCACGCAGCAGCCAGACAGCTGCCTTTGTTTTTGGTCCACTGATGAAACAAGAACACTGTCGGCCTTGTAGTTGGTTATCTACTAACAAGGCATCCTGCTTGCTGATACACACTGCACTGCCGTTTTTGAAGTGGGGCCCTACAATAAATGTTTGGGAAAATCCAATGAAAAATCAACTAGTAATTTTAAATCAGTAAATATAGCTTTTGGAAAACAGATCTCATCAAAGAGACTTGATTTTTCCCTGTGATGTGATTATGTCACAGCTGCAACAAATGAAGGAGAGAGGCTAAGGAAAGGGAGGCTAGGGATATTAAAAAAATAAATAACAGGAAATTTAACAATACTTCATTAATAAGGGAGCCAAAAAGAATAAAAATGTTACTTAAAAATGTGACTGCAAGAGTAAGTAGAAATTGTTCTATTCAGAAGATGCACTGATGATTTTGAAGCAGCCAGGAAATCCTTCCTTGATAAAATAAGCTCACTCAAATATTCCTGGGCAGACAAGAAGTGAGACTGTCATCAGTCATACGCTATAAACAGTGAAGAAAATTATGGTGGGAAATGCTGGTATTTCCATTTCCTAAGGCTTTCAGGATGAGAAATGTATATTTTAGAAGTTAAACTTTGAATCTGTAAAAAATAGCTTCAATACTAAGTCCCCTATATTGGAATTATCTTGCCATAGGTGAAACTAGGTAATACTACTGCCTTCTGGAGATAAACTTATGAAACTAAAAAACAAACAAACAAAAAAAGCTCTGCAAAACTTAAAAATGATTAATCTATTATCTAACTGACACAAGACAAGACTAATGTAAGCAGATTTATCAGCCACCAGAGGAGATGTCAGCAATAGTATCAAACCACAGAATAGTAAATAAGGTTGTTTTTTATTGATGTAGGATCTTGTGACCTTCTTTTCCATCTTCTCTTCTTTTACTTTTGCATTGTATAAAATTATTATGGGTTGTCTTTGTACAAGGTCTTCAGCAAAGTCATTTATGTTTTTGTACGAGGCAGATGTTAGGCTGGCTGTTTAGCAAGTAATGTTAGCAGACAAATTAAGCTAAAACAGGAAAACATCACACTTTGCTAAGCACAAAGGCTGTTCCTGCTAGTTCATTTGGAAGTCAGAACACGTGATGAGTGCAATTACTTCACCCCATTCCCAGCAAACTTTACAACATGTCACAGCAGCCCATACAATATCAATTTCCTGAATTTAAGCAGAGAGCATATGCTCTGAATGGAGAGGAGTGAAGAAATACTTCTCAAAACATTTGATGAAAACTGTGCAGAGCACTGCCTAGATGAAAGGCATACGATCTGTGACCACTGTGAAGTTCTTATGAATTTTCATAACTGCCATGTGTGCTCTGAAGTATATGACATTTTAACTGCTAATTTGTCAGCTATTTTTCAGGGGAAAAAATATAGCTGATCCTTGCAAAGAGTGTAGACTTTAAATCTAGCTTGTTAACAAAAAAAGCATTGTGGAGAAAAAGCATTCACATTCAACATTACACATCTCTTTATCAGCATGAATTTTAGGAGTGTCTCTCCGGACAATCATTTTAGGATTAAGTTGCATCATCTGGCAAAAAGTAGACAGCTGATAAATGGGAAGTCCAAATCTGAACTCTAGGAAAGGGGAGAACAAAGAAAGAAGAAACCTGCATCATAGGAAGTTGGTTTCTTAAGCATCTAAGAAAACTGCACAATGATGCTTGTTTCTATCAGTACAGAAAAGCTCCTAGAAATTGCCTTAATATACTGTAAATGTCAAAAGAGGTAATGAGATACTGAAATTCACTCTGGACTTTAGAAAGATACTTACCACATTGAAACAAACATTTTATGCACTTAAAATAAATGCCTAAGGCAAGACAAAAATCTCTGTACTTTCATATTCTGAAAATACTAAGCAGAATTTTTTATTCTAGAGAAGATTTAGAGACTTCTTGTCCTCTCATGCTGAAGTGAATCAGACTAAGTTGTGAATTGTGAATTGTAGTGATGTAAAACTAGCACTGTTGAGAAGAGTCTCAGGTCTTTGATTTAGAGGATGATCAATTACATATGTGATACTTTTTTTTTTTTTTTTCAGGAGAAATAAGCTGCTTACTCCATACATTTGAAGAAATGATAACTAAAAATCTTATTTCCCAGCCTTGTGTGTATCTGCCAGTTAGGATTTCTGAAGTGTCTGTCATTTTATTATCTATATACCAGGGAACACAAAGACTGAGATGCAAGAAGCAGCAGACATAACTTTAGGTGATGAATTTAAAAATCTGCTGGTGCTGGCAATTTCTTTGCTTTCATGTGGTCCCCAAATTGAGGTTCCATTTGTTAGGACTATAGAGATTTATGGGCTAAGGCTCAAATCCACAAAAAAACTCTTTAGGCACCAGCACTTAAGAACAAAATCAATAAGCTATCTGTCTAAGTTTTTAGATGCCTGAGAAACCACCATTGCCCCTCTTATTACCTCTAAAGTCTCTTAGAGACATGCTGCTCTGTGTGCCCAAGGACAGATTGACCAATGGGACCCAAGGGCACCTATTCGAGATCCTGGCACACCATGCTCTCATCCTGTTTCTCTAAGGCCCGGGATTTAATAGATGTGCACATTGCCTGTTGGTACAAACACTAACACTGAGTGTAGTACAAGGCACAGCAGTCATAATCAAGCTTACCCATAGGTTGATGGTATTTGTTTTTTGCACAAGGATTATAGCTTACATTGCTTGCCCATAATCTGGGAATTTCAGGTTCAAAGCATCAAATTGCAAGGTTACTAGATGCTTGCCCTTTGCAACTTAAAATTTTGTAACTTCGCATTTTACTCTTTATAGTTGAGAATACTTTAGGAAGTATTAACCCTGCTTGAGAAGGAGAGTAGGACTAGATGATCTATAGAAGTCCCTTCCAGCCTCAATCATTGTGTGATTCTGTGTGTGAAACTGAGTTTCAGCTGAATATTGCCAGTCTTCTATATGATTTGTTCAAAGAACATTTCTCCCTCACTCCTTTTATTGTAACAAATGATAGGGTTATTTCCTTACAGTATCTACATAGATTGCATCACAAGGAGAACATTTTCCTTGCAATGTAAATTATTGTTTCAGGATTTGTCTTGTCCTTTGTATCTAGACTGTGTTTACATTTATCTTGATTGTATCTTTCTATTAGAGATCAAATCTGAAACCTCATCTCCCACCATTGTATTAGCAATGTTTTCTCTGACAGCAACAGGCTACAGGGTGTTTTACAGAAAGGTATTATTTTGCCTTAGAGAGTTTTTAAACCAACAGGGACAAAAACAGACTCATTTGGACTAGTGACCTTTGCAATCATATCTCTTAAACCAAGTGTATGCACTGTCTGACAGCAATAGTGCAGAGGACTTACCACAGTCCCTAAGAAACCTTCATCTATAACAGAAAAGGAAAACAAGAAGGTGGGGTGTGAGACAACTGCCTGAGCTTAATTTATCTGGTGTAGCTTTAGGTACCAGGCAATACTCTTAAACTTCTAGTTGTTGCTCAGAAAAATAGAATGTCTTGTAAGTCCTCTGTCCTGTCTATGAGCCACATGTAAAAGAAAGTTTTAAGTAAGTAAATACCCTGCCAAAGTTCTGCAGTTCTAACTTGGTTTAGGATTTTTTTAGTCTATCTTATATATAATTAGCACTATTCAAAAAGCAATGGTTAAAATAAATGCTACTTTTTTTTCTTTTTTTTTTGGGGGGGTAACAATTGTCAAAAAATCATGAAGATTAAGCTCACAAAGTATTAAATAATATGTAATAGAGATGAGCAGATAAATACTCTTGCTGTGATAATAGAGGATGGCTTAAAATTCTGCTTTCAAATGTACTGATTATGTAATACATTTGCCTTCCATACTTGCCCTGGCTTCATCCTCCGGCCAGTGCTAATTCAAAGGTTATAAATGGCTTCAAATAATTTCAACTGAACACCTGCACCACCAAAGACACCATATCACTGAAGGCACTACCCAGTTTTTGGTGATGCCTTTATAATTACAAAAGCAGTTATCACATACTACTTTTTGATTTTTCTTTAATTAAAACACCAACTATTTCAAATAGAAAGTACTAACACAAAAACTTTTCCTACTTAAGAAAATATTTTTAAAAATGAAGATCAAATTAGTAAAAAAAAAACTTAAAGGTTTGTCTGTGGGACGATATTTTTGTTTTATTAAATTCTTTTGATTTCACTGGCAAATTGCCAATCCATTGCCATAGAAACAACACCAATTAAAAATGCATCCGGTGTATTTTAATCCAAAATAATACCTATTACTAAATATTTTTAATATAAGTTAATGCAGAATAAAGATAGAAATATGATTGAAGTGGCAATGTCTGAATTAACATAGGCAGGATGAGACTGCTATGAGAGACCCATTAGGAGGGACTTTTTGGGGAAAAATAATACATTCTAGGTATTAAAAATCTGCACTACACAGCTAAAGGTATTTGCTTCATATACACAAAGAAACATCCTTCATCTTGTCATATTATAAATTCTAATTATGTATTTTTAAAATATTGTGTTACTTTTTTTAAAAAAAAATAAACAAGCCTAATCTTGTGGATTGTTTTTCTTTCCAAACTTTTTCTTTCCAAACTCTTACTAAACAAGGATAAAGTTCTTCAAAATAAAACCCTATAAAAACTTCCATGGGATTCGGATTTTCAAAATAGGATGAGTAAGATATTTTATATGTTTGCTCAATTCAAGTTCTTGGTAAGAGTACTTATCAATAGTTATAATTCTTCCACCTCTCTTAAATCTCATTTCCAAGAACAGTATTTGTTCCACGAAATGCTACCCACATTTAAATGATTATAAATTTTTGAAGGATTGTAAAATCAGAAAAAAACAAATTGGTGAGTACATCTCCCAAGGAGTCAGCTCAGATCATACATCATCTATCACTTCAGACATCAGTTAGATAAGTGAATTTTGGGGGGCAAATTTAAACTCTCTCAGAATGATATTGTCAGAAGAACATAGTGTTATGCATAGACTATCAGAAAATGAAGTATCAGAAAAGCCACATGTAGCTGTGTTAAATATGCGATATATGTTCAATACTGAACTTGGTTAAAAAGAACAAACAAACAAACAAAGTTATAATGTTGATGAAATCAGCACCTCAGCCTGTAGGTCAAGTTTGTAGACATGGTATTACACTATGTTAAACAGATATATCCTCAGAACATTTCCTTTAATGGTTACACACTCAAGAACATCCAGCTGAAACAGTTGCATTTCTCTGCAATACAGAGAAAAAGCATAATTTTTACAGGGTACTCTTCAAATGAAACTTAAAGCGAAACTAAAATATTCCTGGCTCCATCAAGTGGCTTACAGTTTATAATGATGATGTCTCAACACCTCAGAAACAGTTCCTGTTCACAGTAATGGCTAGCACTTCTTTGGTAAAATGACCTTCATCCCTCCGCCTTCTTGGAAACTCCATCTATGATCAAGGTAACTTCTTAGCATCTTCATTATAATCTCTCACTGCTGGCTCATCTTGCTAGTATAGCCCATGGTGTGGCTGGCCTTTGGTGCAAGGGCACTCTCCCTTCAAAGCTTTGAATATGTTGTCAATTAGGACTCTCTGGTGTTTTTCAGAAAAACTGCTTTGCTGTCAATCCGTACTCAATCTGTTCTTCCCAAGGGTTTTTCCCTCACTGGTGCAGGACTTCGTACTCACTTTTGCTGATCCTCATCAGCTTCCTGCCAGCCCATTTCTCCAATCTGTTCAGGTCCCTCTCTTCTCTCCACTGTATCAACATTTTCTCCCAGATTGGCACCTTCAGGAAATGTGCTGAGTGCACTTTATCTCATCATGCAGGTTGTTAACAAAGTTGTTGAACAATGCTGACCCTATTAATGAACTACCAATAAATGAGTCCCAGTTGGACGTTCCACTGCTGACATTTTGCAACCAGGCAGTTTTCCACCCGCTTTATAATCAATACACTTATATTGCATACCCAGACCATAATGTCTTGGAGAGCAGAGCATGCACTCATTTAAAAGAGAGCTGCTTTGCAAGCAGGTAGCCTGTTGATGCACAAGCTACCATAACAGAGACACACAAAACAAACAAAAAAAAGTCTCAAAATGTGATGTCTTATTCCTCTAAATCTTGTAAAAAAAGAATGACTCACGACAGTTTCCATATACCTTTACACTCAATTATGCTATTAAAGTGAAAGCAGTATATTTAGTGAATGATAGATGAGTATGCTTGCAGGAATAAAGATGGAAAAGCTATTGCCAGGCGCCTGCCTTTTGAATGGCAGTTAACACAACTGCATATACAAAGGATTGGCAACTTGATCAAATGGCACTGTCACAAGATAGTAAATGTAGGATCCCTGTCTTATATGAATCTGTTTAATAAAAGACGTGGATATTTCTCAATAGAGCACTAATAAAGATTCAAATATCTTCTGTCTGATAAAATATTTTTTTAATACTGCTAATATTGTAGTATGCATGGATATAAAATAATTGAAATGGAATGATTGCGATAAATATCAACATTTTGAAACAAGGAGGAACACTGAGAGTTAACTTTTAATTTCAGTGTTTTATAAAAAAAAGTACCTCTATATAGCACAGAATCACAGAATCACAGAATCACAGAATCACGGAATCACAGAATGTTCAGGGTTGGAAGGGACCTCTAGAGATCATCTAGTCCAACCTTCCTGCTCAAGCAGGGACACCCAGAGCATGTGGCACAGGGTGGCATCCAGGCAGGTTTTGAAGACCTCCAGAGGAGGAGACTCCACAACCTCCCTGGGTAGCCTGTTCCAGTGCTCTGTCACCCTTGCAGGAAATAAGTTCTTCCTCACATGGAGATGGAACTTCCTGTGATTCAGCTTGCACCCATAACCCCTTGTCCTGTCACTGGCCACCACAGAGAAAAGCATGGCCCCTTCCTCCCTACGTTCTTCCTCCTTCATGTACTTATACATGTTAATCAGATCCCCTCTCAACCTTCTCTTCTCCAAGCTGAACAGGCCCAACTTAGCCTCTCCTCATACGAGAGATATTCCAGTCCCTTAATCATCTTGGTTACCCTCTGCTGGACCATCTCTAGGAGCTCCACATCCCTCTCATACTGGGGAGCCCAGAACTGCACACAGTACTCCAGGTGCGGCCTCACCAGAGCTGAGGAGAGGGGCAGGATCCCCTCCCTTGACCTGCTGGCAACACTCCTCCTCATGCAGGCCAGGATCCCATTGGCCTTCTTGGCTACAGGGGCACACTGCTCACTCATCGTTAACTTGGTGTCAACCAGGACTCCCAGGTCCCTCTCCGTGGAGTTGCTTGCCAGCAGGTCAACCTCTAATCTGTACTGATGCCTGGGCTTATTCCTCCCCAAGTGCAGGACCCTGCACTTGTCCTTATTGAACCTCAGGAGGTTCCTCTCTGCCCAACTCACCAGCCTGTCCAGATCCCTCTGGATGGCAGCACAGCCCTCTGGGGTATCAGTCACCCCACCCAGCTTGGTATCGTCCACAAACTTGTGCAGGATGCACTCAGTGCCCTTGTCCAGGTCATTGATGAACAGGTTGAGCAGCACCTGGCCCAGTACTGACCCCTGCGGGACACCACTGGCCACAGGTCTCCAACTGGACTCGGCCCCATTTATTACTACCCTCTGAGCTCTGCCATCCAGCCAGTTCTCGATCCACCTCACTGTGCACTCATCCAGACCACTCTCCCAGAGCTTCCATATGAGGATATTATGGGAGACGGTGTCAAAAGCCTTGCTGAAGTCATGGTAGACAACATCCATGGCTCTCCCCTCGTCCAGCTGGCCAGTCATCCCATCATAGAAGGCAATTAGGCCCGTCAGACATGACTTCCCCTTGGTGAATCCATGCAGACTACTCATCACCTCCTTCTCCTTCGTATGCCTATAGATGCTTTCTAGAGATGAGCTGCTCCAGCAAATGCTTTGTTTCCTCCATTGCAATTTTTGTACCACTAGTCCTCTCTCTCTTCCTCTGTGTTTTTCCTTATTTCAAAATAGTGAGGTTGACTTTTCAGATTGCTTTTACCTATCTTCTCAGTTACTAATTTTTAAACATATTTATATCATTTTGATAGGGAATAGAACATGATTTCTACTGTTCACTTTCAGAAATCGTTAACCTGTTATATCATTTTGTCATTTACTCTAAAGCTGCACTACTCATGAAAAGTAAAATTAATACTATAAACACCTGTTTCCTGAGACAGATATTAATTCATTATAATATTCCAGTGTAAAACTTGTAATAAAGAAGAAGGTACTTCTGAATATCTTAATTCTCTTTGGCACTAACAAGTTATTAGCAGAGCTCATATGAGTCTTTTGAATATGGGTTTAAAAAGGCAAGATGGTAAACATAAATTTATCTGATCATCACTTGAAATGAGTAAGGTGAGATATATTTTGATCCCAATAACTATTTTTTTATTCAAAGAAACTTAACAAAGTTTACTATGATCTTCTTGCTTTCTTCACAATTCCAGCCAGTTTTAGCTGTGAACATGACATACAGAGAAACATTAATGAGATTCTGATGATTCTTTTAAGCTTTGTTTTATTAGAGAGACATAGGCTCAAAATTTATGGTCAGTGTAAAACAAGATCATTAAAGTATGAAGATGAGAATATTTTCCCTATAAGCTATTAACATCTTGCTATTATCTCATTTTTTCTTTTCAGCCTTGCATCAATAGTTTTGTCAAAAAATACTACATGTATTTAACATTCTTCTCTTCTCCATGGGATACTGTCTATTTCATGAGTGCTACTGTTTTTATAACCTCCATGCTGACAGGGGAACCAAAGGTAGTATTGTAGCATATTAATCAAGGAAATGGATGGAGTTTTCTACTGCTTACCAATCACTTGATAAGGAAAATGGAAAAGAAAGGGAAAAAAATGAGAGAGAAAGAAAGAGATTATATTACAGGCTGCTCAAATGTCTTATACTAACAATGAATAAATCTCAGCTTTTACTCAATTCTATTATGTGGTCTCTAGCATTTGATTAGCAAGGGACTTTTTTTTTTAGAGAATGTTGTAGTTTGGTTTTAATGAGAAGATGCTTTAAATTATTAAAAAAAAAAAAAACAAAGCCATAAAAATGTGGAATGAAGTTGTTGGTAAAATATGTCTAGTTATTGAAGAGTTAAGAGGATGATTCTCACACAGCCACAGCTGACAAAGAATGATGTGACTGATGTGAGTGTCCTTGGCAAAAGGATAAAGTTATCTGCTTGGAAAGGAGATGTAGTTTAAGTTGGTGGTGTCAGAAGCTAACTGGACAGCAATGAAGTGTGACCACAAGGACCAATCCACGTGTGTTTGTGTTTGCCCCAGGGTAAAAGGCAATTGCGGTCTGGTCAACTGATTGCGGTCCTCTCCTGGGAAATCTGAAATCACCACCTGTTGTTTTCTTTGGATGCCAGCGTGACACACACAGGCGGATTCTGGCAGAATGTAAACCATCCATGCACTCTGAGGGGATGTTTATTCCGCTCTGCTCATTTCCACAGAGCAACTGGCTCCTGACTTAGTCATTTCAAGCTAAACAGACTGCCTGAAATGTGGCATTTGCATTTGAACCATGGTAGCTGCGATTCTGCATGCAAGCACCAAACAGTAAGTGCAACTTGTAAGAAGCTTTGTGATAGTTCTATCAGAAATGAATTCTCCTGTCAGTATTTTGCAATCACATTCATATATACAGACACAAATATCTCTTTTCTGGTTAACTGGTTCCTTAGCTAGCTAGAGGTTTCACAAGTGCATGGATCTGCCCTGATTCTACCTAGTTCTAACAGGAACCATACATTGCTATGAAAGACTTTTTCAGAGATGGTTCTTTCCTGTTTTAACCTCCATATAAATTTCTGCATTTAGAGCTGAAGGCCACAACTAATTACCTCATTATTTAACATTTTTCTTTCTTTTTCTTTTTTCTTGTGACTATATATGTGCATATATATGTATACATGTATGTATGTTTTATATATTTTAGGTGTTATGCTGTGAAAGCATCATGGGCATAACTGCTACACAAATATATGGTTCGAGCAAATACAGCGAAAACCCTTGGTGAGTCTGTATATGGATCAAAAAATATGAAGTTCATATTTTTTATGTATTTAGTCCAAAAACAATCTGCAACATTATACAGACCTAAATATACATTTCTAGATAAGCTGTTTCATTATAGAGTGAATTGGAAAAGGCATCCACATCATTTCTCTTTATTTTTAGTACACTTACACAGTTCCTGTTGCTGAGTGTATGTTAGGAAAATATTTGCACTGATAACTTTCCAAAGCGAATAATGAGAACATCCTTTGTACATTGTCAGCAGGCAAAAGCAGAGCAGGCTGGAGAATTAAGCTGTCCAAAATGGATTTTGCAGAACAATGCAGCATTTATGCCACCATTCTGGTGCCATTTCATTTTAAAACACAAAGGCACACAGCAATGAAAGTCTTGGAGTAAAGACAAGGGAGCAGAGACAGCCCATTTTCAACTACACTCTATTAGCTGTATCCTTCTCCTTTGTAAATAAAAGAATGAAGCTTTAAACATTTACACAGCCAAACATTAAAATTACAGCTTCACTGTCAAGGTGACAGATGGACTGGGTGGTCATATAGCAAAGCTAAGAATAAATGGATTACACCCCAACCTCAGCTAAAAAAAATAAAATAAAATACAATACAAAAATGGAATGGCACAAATTTAAGCAGATTACATGTATGTAGTTATTTATAAGCTTTATCCTGAACCTGAGGCAATCAAGTATACCTAACCACTTTAATCTAGTGGTGAATAAAGATTGATTGTGGCAAAGCAAGGTCTTTGTCAGATTGTACTTTGTGGAATTTTCTGTATGTATGATTAATGTGCAAAAGGCCTGTAAGTCCAGCCTGCAAGCTTCTTGCTAGCTCTTACTGCCATCTACTGAATAAACTTAGCTTTTGCCTTTTTTTTTTCTTTTTTTTTTTTGTGCATGTGCAAGACAGCTTCATTGTATTGGTTTTATAGCTACTGTCCTATCTCCTGAGAGGCTTCTTCTAAGCTTTCTCTAGAGATTTAAGACTCAGCACTAATGATCAAGGTCAAACCAAAGGCACATAGCAGCATTGCAAACTGAGTGCTGTGCTCCCAAAGTCAGGAATAGACAAGAACGTTCTTGAAATGGAGAAAGCTGTGAACCACGAGAACAGATAAAACAGGCAAGATGTCCTCCAAACATCAAATTAAATGGAATGGTATTGAAATCTACATCTTTGTATTTAAAGCATTTTGAGCACAGAACATATTAACAACACTGCAGTATTATAATCTCCCTATATGGAGAATAGATACGTAAATTAAAACTCTTTATACTATGTTTAGAAATGAGTTACATTCCAATCAGAGGCCTGTTTTTTAATGGAACAGAACAAAGTGTTGAATTAAAACCCTGATTGGCATGATTAACTCACAAACAAAAGATATGGTCAGAGATATTCAAAATAAAATCAGGACATCATTTCAGATGCTAGGCACTGCAGTGAGGCAAAGCACAAAAGCAAAACATAAAGCAAATTCAGCGCTATGTCTGAAGGCTGAAATTGTATTTGGGGAGACCATCACACTATTCTATACAGACATCTCTGCAAATATGACCTCCACAGAGAGCTAAAAGTGCTCCAAAAGCCACCGTTTTAGAACTCTTTTCCTATTACTTGGTGTAATTTTAAAGAAAATCGCAAAGGATTTTCTCCTCATCAAGATATATCAGTCTTTTCAGTTCCTCAGGTGATTTTAAACCTGAGAGGATCTTTTCAAATACTTCCATAGAATCATGAAATTATAGAATCCTTAACGTTGGAAGGAACCTCTAGAGATGATCTAGTCCAACTCCACTGCACATGCAGAGTCACCTAAGAGCACGTGGCACAGAATTACATCCAAGTAGGTTTTGAAGATTTCCAGAGAAGGAGACTCCACAACCCCTCCATGCAGCCTGTTCCAGTGCTCTGACACTGTCTCTGTCAAGAAATTTTTCTCAAGTTCCTGTGGAACTTTTGGTGCTTCAATTTGTGGCCGTTTCCTCTCTTTTTATACCAGTGACCACCACTGAAAAGAGGCCAGCCTCATCCACCTCACTCCCTCCCTTGAGGTATTTATGGACACTGATCAGGTCCTCCCTCAGCCTTCTCTTCTCCAGGCTGAACAGGCCCAGCTCTCTCAGCCTTTCCTCATAGGGCAGATGTTCCAGGCCCCTGATCA
>VZSG01000757.1:34844-61735 GCA_013398315.1 Nothoprocta pentlandii | reverse complement strand
CCCTGGAACAGGCTGCCCAGGGAGGTTGTGGAGTCTCCTTCTTTGGAGATCTTCCAAACCCGCTTGGATGCAGCCCTGTGCCACGTGCTCTAGGTGACCCTGTGTGAGCAGGGGGGTTGGACTAGATGACCTCTGAGGTCCCTTCCAACCTTGGGCATTCTATGATTCTATGATTCTATGATTCTGCCTATTAATCTTTAATATTATGCTCTATGGTAACCCTATCTCTTAAGAAAGAATAATCTAAACAATAAGCATTCAGATAATATATAGAATAGCTGCATTAAGGAAGTCTAAAATACATGGCAGTCCCTAATGTGCTTACTGATTGAGAAACCTCTAAATCATTGTCGTTATTAATTATTTTTATTTTTATTTTTATTTTTATTATTTGGTTCCAGTACCAGATAATGTCCCATGACATCATTATGCTAAGTATAGTAGAATGAGTCTGCAGAGGCAATGAAAATACATTAATACAAAGATATGAATTTTCTGAGCATCTGTTTTCCTTTACAATCAAAATATATATTTATTGTGATATCAGCATCACTTTTTTTTTTTGCGAAGAAATTGATTATGCAGTAAGTGTTTAAGGGAAACAAAAAAATAAACAAATCCACACATCAGTAACTGCATTAAGTCCACTTTCTTTATTATCTCCAGATACGCTTTCAACAGCTTTAGCTATGGCTAACAGCTGCTATTTTCAAGGAATACATATTTCTTTTTGTAGAATAAATAGCAGTTTCATGACAAAATTTGCGTAGCAATTAACATTTTCTTATATTATCAAACGTAGAAAGTGGAGTTCCATTTCTGTCAACATTCCTGCAGTTCTCATAGGTATAATTGGCTCCAGAATTGGCTCATTATTCGAGTTATTCTGGAACTTTCGTTTTATTTTGTTTTATTTATTTTTTTTCTTAGTGAGGCTGTACAGGAGATGAAATTTGTAAAAGAAGGAAATAATTAGAGATGAACAAGCTTTTCCTGATAAAGGAACCTTTCAGATGATCCAATTTAGAAACCGTTTTTGAAATTGTAGGTGACTTCAAAGAATACCACATAAGAGAGCACAAAATTAATCCACTAATTAAGCCAAGTAAATTTATATTAAGGTGTTTAGCACCGTGTTCTCAGCAGCATCTTCACATTTGACAAACTCTGTCAAACTCTATGTTCTTAAATTAATAGATATTTATCTATATCATTTTAAAGGTATATATTTCTAAACTAGAATGCAAAACATGGTTCACATATATTTTTGAAGACTGTTTTTTTGTGTGTTTGCATTCTTTTATGGTATTTTGAGATTTATATGATTTCATACATACTCATTCTAAGTAGAAAAGGCAAGACAACATTTCATTCTTTCAGTTTTTTATTTTTTCACATTTTTGTGTTCAAAGATTTTACTAGCATTATTGTTATTATTATTTCTCTGATAATTGTGCTATAGTTTGTTGGCAGAAGTTTGTTACCTTACAAAAGAATTATGGAAATTTTTGTTTGTTTTAAAATTTTCTGTAGGCCTCTGGCTTCATTTAAATAAGAAAGTCTCTGGAACTTAAATGCCATTTTTGTAGGCACATATCTCCCAGGAACCAAAAAATTAGAATGGAGAACCAGTACTAACAGATAAATGAGATATATTTTCTTCCAAAGAGAGTAGAAGATAGACTATATTATTGTTCCATGATATTTAGAGGGAAGAGTGCTTATTTTTAATACTTAGCAAACAACAGTTGGAAAACGTTGCATGTTTTGGACAGATAGATTTTTTCAAATAACTTTTGTTCTTTGATTTCTTCAGGGATTTTATCAAGAACCATTCCATTCAACATGTCCAGAGGACAACTTAATTAACTACAGTTATGTGAAACAGATTTGTAAAACTATTAATTTGCTGTCAACCTGCCTGCCATCTATATAAATTATGCAAGCAATCATGCAAGATAAAATAGCATTTATGCTGATTTTTCAAGAAGCACCCTATCATTTCATTTGATCATGTTAAAAAAGGTATTTTGCATGACTGACTTGAATAAAATTGGCAAAGATGACCATTTCAAAACATTCAGTTATTTAATTATGTTTTTTTTTATAAATTTATGTCTGCTCAGCTACAAGATCATCAACTCAAAGACAAACATATTCTACACTTTAAGCACTTTACTATTCTACATTAAAAAAACATTGCCATGAATATAGTTTTAGAAAGAAAATTAAGAAGCATAATTGTGTGGTTTTACTTAACAAGAAAATATTATGATTTAAGAGGTTTGGACAACATATGTTTATTTGTCCTCTATAAGAAGAAAATAAGGTCAAGAATTTTATGATAAAATATTGATTTTGAGTTGTTGTTTCTGGAGATGTGAGTAGTTCTTAAGAGAAAAGGTGCTTTCCTTGTCTGCCTCTAGTATTTGGGATGAAAGTGCTACAACTGCCTAAGAAATTAAACTCTTCCACCTAAATTGAGTTGGTCTACATTATAATTATAACAAGTGTGTGATCCAAATGCATCTCTGAAAAAACAGGCCACTAGGTTCTGCTTGTGGATGAGGTGCAGAAAGAGAAAAAAATATTAACTGTGTATTCATTATATATTATATATACATAAACTGCATATATGTCACGTAGACATGTGAATTTGAAAATGAGGTAAGTCATCACAGAATGGTTGAGGTTGGAAGGGACCTCTAGAGATCATTTAGTCCAAGGCCCCTACTCCAGCAGCGCGCGGTACAGGGTCGCATTTAGGCAGGATTTGAAGACCTCCAGAGAGGGAGATTCTACAATCTCCCTGGGCAGCCTGTTCCAGGGTTCTGTCAGCCTCACAGAAAAGAAGTTCTTCCTAACATCCAGATGGAACTTCCTATGTTTTAACTTATATCCGTGGTCCCTTGTCCTATCACTGGCCACCACTGAGAGGAGTTTGACACTTTACTCTGTAAACTCCTCAGGTAATTCTTCCCTTATGTTTTTCATCTCTATTTCTCTTATGATGATGTGAGGTAAACTGTACATCGTATGCTGCATCTCTTTCAGACTGTATAACCTGCCTTATGTCTTGCTGCTGTTATTGGACATGTAGCTCTCTCCAGATTGTAGTTATAGAAAGGTCTATTACCATCTATAGTTATAGATCCATCTGTTTCATTCTCAACCTTTCACCCATAAAAAGTATCTTGAAACCTTGGCAATGCCAACATAGCACATAGCACAGTCTGGGATCCAAAATCAAATATTTACTGTCTTTCAAGGCAGGCTCCCAACTGATTTGATCTTCTCTATCTTGACTGTGATGTTTTAAAATTCATTGTATTTAGGTATTGTCTTGATAATTCTGACAGTTTTGGAGAAGGGAAGTAGAACTAGTAATTGTCCTGTGATTCAATAGTATTTCATATTTTGGGGAGCACATCAAAATCAAGCAGTAATTGCAAACTTCAATTTGTGTTCTGTCTGATAATTTGTTTCTCTTTAAATGTTAGTATTTTTTTCAACAGGTTAAGATTGAGAAAGTTACCCTTCTATAAAACTAATTAATTCAAAAAGTTATATGAACGCTCTTGTGGAGAAAAATCATATCTTCTATGTAAGCAAGTTGAAAGTCGTTTTCTTTTCCTTGCTAAAATGAAAGAGATTACTTTCTTCAACCCAAAAGTTGAAGCTGTCTTATCACTGAGTCTTGTGCCAAATATAACGTGGGAAATGATCTGTGTATATTTCTTTGAAACAAGTGATACCTGAATAAAGTATTCCTAAATCAATATGAAGTTGCAAATCTACATCAGTCTTTCTGCATTCTTTTTAGCAAATTTTAAACCCACTGAATTACCTAACCACTGCTTAACTAAAACATGAGTTTTAAAGCACTCAGCAAAGTCAAGACAATATAAAACCAGATATCTTAGACTTTGCCTCCTGGCATTTCTCAGGACAGTCAAGGACAGTTCCATGAAATATATGAACATGATGAGATTTTAAGTTACAACAACAGTAACAACAATAAAAACAAACAAACAAGCAAAAAGAGAGAGGGTACAAGAGAGGAAGAAACTCTCTTGATTACTCTACTAATGTTGGTAAAGCAGTTAGTTTGAAGAAAAAAATAAACCCAAAAAACAGACATGCAATAGATTAGTGTCACCTGGCTTTAGAGGTGTCAAGTGTGTGGTCATCTAGTCAAGAGCTAGTCACCTTAAGCTCTTTTTATGGTCAATGGAGAAAAAGAGGAGCTGCTTCTTCAATTTACAAGAAACACATAATATCGTATTTTAAGTGGGGTAATTTTTCTCCCTAAAATTTTCCCTAAAAAAATTTAATCTTTGACTATAAGAGAATTTAAAAGCGATAGTTCACATGTATAAAGCTACATAATCCCATATACAAAGATATTACATCAATAAATAAAAATATGATTTCAATGCATATATTATTAAAAAAAAAAAACAAAACAAACAAAAAAAACTTTCTACATCCCCAGTCTGCTATCCAGGGTATTGACGACAAGATCTTATGAGGATTTCTTCTTATTTTTCAAAGCAAAGTTCTGATATTTTAATCACATTATGATCATTTTGCTGACAGAGTCCTCTTTTTCTTGAGATGCAATTTGAAAATAGCATATTTTAATGTGTTGTATGTTAAAAGTATTTCTATGTCTTGGACAGTGGAATATAAATTTTTTGTTTCTTTGTTTCTTTGTTTGTTTTGTTTTGTTTTGTTTTGTTTCACAAGAAGACACACATTGATTTAACATGAATGTAGCCGTGGGATGTCCTTTTTGTCATACTTCATTACAGTTATAGCAGAATTCCTACCCAATGGTTCACTAAGCCTAAGTTACTGAAATGTTTGAGGTAACAAGCTTGAAATATAGGTATGCATGTTAATGTTCAAAACTGATAGAATTCAACAATCAGATTTTAATAAATTAACATAAATTTTGGACTGGCTTGGGTTATTATTTGTGGAGATTGAAAACAAGATATAAGAAAGGCCTAGAATAAGGATTTTAAGAAAAACATCTATGAAAAATCTCATTATTTATCTAGTTTGTCAGAATTTGAAAATGTTTTATTCAGTCAGAATGAGCTAGATGATTTATTAATTGCATATGAAAAAATAAAAGCAAAACTTTAGATGAGAATTCAAAATAAGATACCTCCACTCAGATAGTCTACGCTTCCCTTCTTGCAAAAAACAAGCATTAGACATGTTTTCTCTCTTACTGCTCCTATGTTTGATACTTTATGCTTAACAATGGAGTCTCTGGAGATTTAAATACATAAAATTCCATGTTCTGATAAAAATCAAAAACAGAGAGAGACTGTGGAAACTTAAGAAAAAGCTCATCAGTTAAGACAAAGTGAAGAAGTATAGGCTAACAGTCACAGAACTTTGAGGAGTGTGTAAGAAACTGTTTCAGGAATCTGTTTATGATATACATGCCACTTTTATGGATGTGTTACTAGGGCCCAAGAAATGCAGGTTATTAATAAAAGCAATTTCTTATTGAATGCTCTACATAGAGAAATGATAAATGTGTATGTTCAGAGATATTTTTCCCATAGAAACTGTAATTCAGCCACTTTGTGCACGTATACTGGAGAATATGTTTATCCAAGAGAAATTAGATATGGTTTCTGTGGGAACCATAACTTTGACTTTACTGACTTTTGTGTGTGTTAAATGTCAACCATAATTTTGCATTAATATATTTTGTACTTTCCTTATTGCATTGTATTTGCTGAACAGTATGCCAAATACTTGTGTAATGAAAAAACATTTTGTTACACTTTAATCCTGGAGATAACTCAAAAGGTGGCAACAAGAACCTGAATTTCAATCTGATGTTATTCTCATAATTAGAAAGTGTAGATGTGAAAGAGAAATTCTAGTATTAGATCTACCCAGCTACAAAAACGATTGCTCTACTTTTGTGAATTTCACTAGTAAAAATCTTACAAAATAAAATATACTCTGCAACTTATACCATTACTTTTAATTTTGGATGTAAATAAAAGGAAAAAAAATATGCAGAGGATCAGAAAATATGAGAGATGCAGAAAATGCAGATGTCCACCATCCCTAAACTAATGAAAGTATAGAGATTTTGACAAAAAACTATAACACTACAAACTTATATAGAGTTCATTTTATACCACAGATCTATAAAATCCTAAACAGGATGTACAAGACCTTGATTTAGGAAACAATCGTTCTCTTCAGTAAATAAAATAATTGGTAAAAGTACATTGATGCTATAACTTTCAGATCTATTTCTATTAAAAATTAAAATATGTCAAAATAATGAATAGGCAAAACTTTTTCAAATTGCTTCACATGATTGTGAAGCAAAATTGTGAAGCAAATGTGATTTCTATCACATACTTAATGTGATAGAAATATTGACTTCTGTCTTCCAGACAGATGCAAAGATCTCTAGTTTGTCCTATTCCTTATATGAAAACATTTTCAAATAAAAAAATGATTGCAGATGGACTAAGTGACAAGTTATAATCCCACAACAGAAGTACTACGGTTGCTTAGATGACAGTCAAAGTACTACAGAACAAAAGAAACACCTAAATTCTTGACCTTTTCTTAGCATCCCTAGATGACAGATTTCAGAAGCACATGTTGGCCTCTTAAAATAGATCCAACCCTAAGAACATATAGTAGGCAGATAGAAAAATTAAAATTCAACACCCTTTTGCCTTATTAAGCTTTTGCATTCCTGGTACATTGGGAACAAGGGTGAACTAGGAAAACACTAAACAATTCCTAGTCAAAGCAAACAAAGGTTTTGTTGAGCAGTTTCAATTCCCCAGTAGAGATTCTTATTTCAAGTTTGGTTCTATATTAGTGTATTTCATGCATTTTGTATATTCTACACTATATTGAATAGACATAACCTTAGAATATGCTTTTAGAGTATGCTAGCAAGCTTTTCTACTTTAAAAATGGACTTAGAAAAACAGATCAATGAAAATGTATATAGCAATACACCATAGAACAGTTGTTTTGCTTAAAATTTACTTACCTACATGCCTACATAGATGAGTTCTTTCTTGTACCAAACATTAGCGCAAACAGTACTGCCAAAGTCAGTGAGATTCTACATGGAATGAAATGTTCCCCATTTTGAGCTAAGTTATCAGAATCTGTTCCATACTGATTACAATACACCGTTAAAGTCTCGACATTTATCAAACTATGCTATTTACCATTAGTGAGGCATTTGCAGTTCCCCTATGCTTGGAAATGAGAGTATTGAAAATACCATATGAAGTTTAACTACCACCAGCAGTAAATGTCAAGATTTAAATGGTGCTTTCTGTGCATGTAATATGAATTTAGAACTGAAAAATGTTTAACAACTTTGAGTACTAAACTACCTAAGCTTGCTTTGTATCTTATTGTATCTTGCATTTTAACAAATTTCAGTTATATCTGAGATTTTTTTGAGGTTCATGGTATTCATTGAAGAATTTCGCTTTCATTAAAACAATCAAAATTTCTTTTTCTTCTCGGCTTGTGCCATGTAAAAGTCTATGAAAACATATTCAATTTTATTGCCATATATGATAGATAATAAGACAACATATTTTACAATAGTATGAAATACTTAGTTTTGCAAATTTTTCTTCTGGAGCTAGTAGGGGCTTTGGAAAATTATAAGCCATTTACTAATGGTGTTATAGGGTGATAGTTGCAGTAGAAGTGAAGAACATTGGAATCATAAGAATCTCTCATAGCTTGAAGAATATACAAATACAATGAACAAATACAATACTCATAATAAGAATTGACTCCATAGTTCGATGTTTATTTGTTTAATTTATGTTCATTTTAAATACAATTTTAACTTTATTTTAGCAAATTCCTTAAGATACAGACATAGGTGTAGAAACAGTGTTTTTGTTTTTTAAGTCAATCTTGACATGTAAGAACCCCAAGGGTTGATTTTTTTTCTCAATCCTTTCCTTAAAAAGAAATTCTTATATTGCTTTAATTATTCATTATCATATTCTGCAAAAGAGATCTTAAAAATAAAATGATACTTACATTGAAAAAGAGGATTCTTGCTTTTATTTTTAATTTATTTCAAGTTTATCTCTAGCTTCATTTGATGCACAAATAAATTGATTACACTTATTTCTCTAGTTTTCTAGTAATCTCCTTTTAGCAATCTCCTTTCATGTCACACTATTAGGTGACCTTTCCAACACTCATAGATTACTGATTTTTTCTGGGTACAGAAACCAAATTCATCACTGATCAAGCATTTCCAAGTAATTAATCATTCTAAGTAAAATGGTAAAGCATTGGAAAAAGATCAGCACCGCTTGAGAATTAATCTTTTCACTTATATTATGAATAGCCTGGCACTTGGGTTACCTTTCCTCCAACTCAGCATAGAGGGTATAATATATAGAGAGCGGGTATAATATAGAGAGAGGCAAAATGGTTAGTTCCTAAGACAGCTTGATACTGATAAACAGATAGGATGAGATAGGGACCTTGTGTCTTAGGGGAGTCCTTGGTTCACGTGACAGTTCACTCGGGAGTGAGGAAGTGTGAGAAATTTTCCTTTACAAACACACATATCCTTCACAAATACTACCACATGCTTCTCAGAAAAAGTCGTTCTCTCTTCCACCATTCATTGTTAGACAGGTATATGAGATTTAAAGGGCAACATGTTTTGAATTCATATACAAATATACCTAGTTACGCTATTTTGTGGAAAATCATTAGTCACTATGTGTTTGGCTATTAATTGTCCCAGATCCCTCATGCATCTGATAAACAGTTTTGAGTCATCTAAAGGCATTCAGAGTCCTAGGTGCTGGCAAAGAGTATGAAGAGACGTTTTGTATACACTGTTCCCTACACTCTAAAAGCCTTAGTTACAAAATTCTGTATGATGTGAAAACTGAACTGAAATTACTCCTATGAGCTGGAAATTGAACTTATGGATGGCAGATAAAGATACAAAAATTGTGTGTCTATATGCAATCTAGGTACCTATGCACTCATCACTCTTGTAGGAAGTTTACATGGAAATCTTGCTGCCTATTTACAGATGTCAGTTATATGTTGAGATATATTACATTATCTTGTGTTTGGAACATTTGGGGAGTTTGTAGAGTAGTTTATTGATTTTAGTCAGGATGCTCTTATTGGCATCGTAAATGTTCTGTCCTACCGCTCTTCTTTAAACCCGAAAAATAGAAAGATAATTTATCAGTATTCATCAGTTCTTCCTCCCCTAAAGAAAATTCACACTCACACACACACCACTCCTCCACACAAAATAAACAAAAACAAACAAAAAAATATTTT
The DNA here is from genome assembly GCA_013398315.1 of Nothoprocta pentlandii. Classification (NCBI taxonomy): domain Eukaryota; kingdom Metazoa; phylum Chordata; class Aves; order Tinamiformes; family Tinamidae; genus Nothoprocta; species Nothoprocta pentlandii. Next base: position 52,372 of record VZSG01000757.1, on the reverse strand, counting down.
CTACAAAACTTGTCTACCAAAATGCAAAATAGCAAAGATATATATTAACTGTTATGTATAGATCATTCAATATGAGAATTGAAACTACTCGAAAACTGAACCAAACCAAGTGAACAGTCCCTAAGTAAGAGTTTTATACATTGGAATTATATTAATATAGAATAAAATATGTTTTTCTCATTGAAAATAACAATTTATATACAACTATGCCTAAAAAAACAAACATTCAAAATTTAAGAATAAAGCATAGATAGATTCAGATAGACTAAATAAATAGAACTTAAATAAAAGTAGATCTATAACTTTAATATTACTTATTCCAGGAACAGGACTCTGCTTGTGGGTAGGATAGTTGTACAATCTCCATAATCTGCTGGTTGATTTGTGAGGCATAAATAGCATAAAAAATAGTAGACAGCCTTTTGCTTTGTGCACCATCTGGGTATAGCATACACCAAGTAGAAATAGATATAGACTGGAAATAAGTAAGTTGCTTGTTTTGGATAGCATTACTTTCTCATTTTAAGGAAACATAGGGTTAGTCTATATTGCACATTCACTTAAAAGTACTCATTTGATATGCACTATCAGAAACTCCCAAAGTATTACAGAAAGAGTATTCTATACTTAAAATGTGTCAGTGCTTGTCAGTAGATGGTCAAGATTTCTTCATAACAAAAGAAAATTTAAAGAATAATTATTATAATTATTATACAATGGTTAAAGTAAATTCTTATCCGTATCTGATTAAGTTAAATGAAACAAAGTCATCTGATATGACTTCATAAATCAATATTTTTTTCTGAGGAAAAATTAACATTTGTAAGGTGCATACTGTATTGACTGTACAATGGTTATTATACCTTTGAATAAAGGGCTGCCCAAGTGTAAGTTGTCAAAAGTGAACAAGCTAATTGCTACAAATGTAGCAATTCCAAAATGCTTCCAAATCATGACTGAAGCAAAGAGAGAAGGAAAAGGTATAAAGCACGAGTTTTATTGGCAGATTGAAAGTCTGAGCCTGTAATAATTCAGTTTAGATCCCAGTTCATAAATATTCCCACATCCTGGGATCCTAGAAACTTAGATCATAGGTAGATATTTACATTTTGGTATCTGAGTGAAGATTTTTTATACCAAGAAGCTATGCAAGAGTCTTAGGCTTTTTCTCACTGCTCTGGGGGTTGTGTGTAGGTCAGGGCCAGATCATTTGGAGTCCTGATGGCAACATTGAGGAAATTTGCTGTGATGAAAGTGAGAGGCCTTTGTGGGAGCTGATCCTCTTCCCTTGTAGGTGTCTGAAGTTGGGGCTCTGCCTCTTCAGCTGGTCTGAGATCCAGGATTTGCTGTTGCTGGAGGGGCCTGATAGTCAGGACTGGGGATGGGGCTGTCCTAGCTGCCCCTGGCTGTCCTGATCTCTTGTTGGGTGGTGGGATTGTCCCTGCCTTGCCAACAATCTTTGAGTCTATTAAGAAATAACCCCAATTATTAGGAAATGTAGGCAGAGAAATGTATATAATACCACATGCACTCCACAGACTAGTTATATTTTCATTCACACTGATTAGGGTTGGATAATGACAACATATTAAAGAACAAAGCTTTCATCTCTCTACTCAATATGAGTTTGTGATCTACATCTTCTTGGAGAGATGAGAAATAAAACACAGCTAGTGTGGCAGTTGTTTGCTTGTGGAATTTCTCGGGGAAAAAATAGCAAGATAAGCGTGGGAGATGTGACGTCTGGAATCACCTGAGTCCTGCCATTAGCATCTGGTACTAAAAAACTTCTTTTAGTCATGGGACTATTTGAGAGGATTGTTAGGGTATAAGATAAAAGAACTGGTTACTATGGAAAGAGTAGGCAATTGGATACCTCTTGTTATAAAGAGAATTATCCTCATCAACCATTCTGTGCTAACCATCAATTGATTCTTCAATGATGAAGAAGAAAAAATATATCTCACAGTTTGCGAGGTTCAAAGCTACTATTTACAAAAAGGAAATTGTACGTCTGAATGAGGCGAGCAATTGCATTTTCAGGAAAATTAATATCTTTCAGAATAACATGTCTTGAAATGTGCTGTCTGAATACTGTCTTCTGATGTATTCAGAATTCTGACTATTAGCACTGTGAGCTGGCGAGAATTTCTTGGACTTCTGACTTCTATATCATGCTATCTACATAGTATTATATATGCATAATAATATATTAAGAGAATAGAAATATTTGTCAGTGAAAACTAAAACATTGAAGTTTTAGTGGGTATTTCCTGTAATTCTTATTTCTAAGTGTAAGGATCTAGAATGAGATATTCGTCATAAGGACAAATGTTCAACTATGGATGATTTCTCAAAGAAAAATAAATATTAGAGATTTGGTTTGCATGATAAGAAAATTATATTTGTATTTTTAAGTACATGGGAAAACAGAAGTAAATTCAAATGCATTTGTAAAAGGGGATATAGTAAAAAAAGAATAAGCAGGATTCTAGAAAAATAATATAGGAAGATATAGCTATGTGTATATCTAGATATATACATATATTGATATATTGATATATTGATATATTGATATATTGATATCTATATCAAAATATAAAGCTAATGGGTCCTGAAAAAAAAAGGATAGACCAGGGAAATATAACTGTTGCAATCTCTGTATTCTGCAGAAGAGAAACCTGAAGGAAAACACAAATCTTCAAATACTTAAAGTATAGCAGTAAAGTGGAGGAGGATATTGCTGAAAATAATTGGACAGGACAAGAAATAATGATCATTAGTCAGACCATGATAATTTCTACACAGAGTTTTCAGAAGTTTAAAGGTGTCACAGTAATACACTAGAATAAATTTCAGAAATTATTCAGTGTAGAAAGCTCTACTGGTATAGTCTACATTTCCTTTGGGCAAAACTTGTCTACAATGTGAATAACAGATTCTCTTGTTGGGTAGAAGGGGAGTTGCTGACCTCTTCAAGTATCCTACAGACATATTTTCTATGATATCCCAGTGTAAGTCCCTGAAGCAACTGATCTACATATTTTTTTTTCCTTTCAATACATAGTTGAAATTTGTATTTCTGAGTTTAATCTGTTTTTCTCTTCTCTCTGAGACAAATTCATGTGTTTAGTTTTAGGCTTTCTTTAGACTCCCATACATAAAATATTAATCTCAAAGCAAGGAAGTTGTCACTCTTGAGGGTTACTTTGTCCTTAAGCAGTATGACTGGTTGCTGAAAACAAAACTGTTCAGTATTACTGTGCCAGTAATTCTTTCCCACAATCAGTGTAGAAAAGACTTTCTTGTCAGCATAGAATCTTGTGTTTGCTGTTATCCCATTACTAGCCTTTCCATTTTCTCAATGGTTATTTTTTGCAGGTGGTGGGTAAGTGTGTTCTGAATGAATTTCTTAAATCAACAAAATTTTGTTGAACTGAATGGCAATGAATTGAACCAAAAATGTGAATCACTTCATTCTTTTCATGCTGGATGTTTTGTGGCACCAGGGTATTATCTATTACTATGATATCTAAACTCTGTGAGATTAAAATTCATTACCTATACTGACAAAAAAAAATTAAAAAAAAAAAAAGTAAAAAATAATACGAGGAAAGGAAGAACTTAAAGAGCTTAGAAAAAAGGAAGAGAAAGACTGCTTTTGGTAATGCTTTTGTATTTAACCTTTATTCTTAGTTTATTGTTTAGATTGAAAGGCTACTCTAAAGAATTTACTGCTTTGGACAAACAAACAGAGGGAGATTACCTCAAAGAAAGTGTGTTTTAAACTCTAAGGTTTTCTAAACTAAAGCTGAAGTTTTGCATGTAAGTAAAGAATAAAAAAGAAAAATAATTCAGGTAAACCAAACAACACTAGTAGAAACATTCTTAAAATAAATAACGAAAATACAGAAATAAAAACCTTACATTACTCCTTTTGTTACTAACCTACAGGTAGAGTGCAACTCCTTATCTAAAACTCTCTGAGCCCAGTTATCCAACCATACTTTTATACAGCGTTTTGTCCACCCAATGACTTGGATAGAAAAATATTATGAGACATAATTTCAAATACTTGACTAAGTAGAGGTAAATTGCACCCAATGCTTCGGGGAAAAAAAAAAGTCTTAGATCAGCTATATATAGTTTTTCATCAACTAATTTTCTATAAGAGTAGTGACTAAGAATAATTATTTTTGTTAAGAACCCCATTTGGGTTTCTGGCAGCTATGAAACCTCTTTTTGGTTTGGAACTATGCCAAATGAACTATGAAAAAGTTTTATTGGTAAGTTTGCTCTTTTCAAACACCTGTAAAATTATACATAGTTTTCCAGAATTAGGAGAGGAGAATATATAACTTCCATCAGTTTGACAGCCCTCAAAATATTTTTAGGAGATGCTGCTTTCTGTAAAATGAATTTAAATTTTATAAGTTTAGCAAAAATTACAGGAGTGAAAACTTCCCAGATGCTAAGAAATCATAATCAATCTTAATTTAAAATTAAGATTTTAATCAATCTTAATTAAAAAATGTGCCCCACTATACTACATTGGAGACAGCAATTGCAATTTCATTACATTGAATTGCAATTGCAATTGCATTGAAGACAGTACTTACAAACAGCAAGTTACATGCTGATTGTCAAGAAGATATCATGATCATACTATACCTCAATGCAAACTGTCTTTCCAAATCAACTGAGTCCTTCAAATGTTCAGATAAATTAGCTGCTTCAATATCATCTACACATATTGAAGCCCATTCAAAATATTTTAATTACTAATAGTATTTATTTGGTTCTTTTTTCTTGATCATGACTGATTTGACTGCAAACTTTCATAGCTCTTGAAAATAGTTCTTGGCTATATTAAATATGAATGTTTCTTGCCTTTGAACTTTCATTTAAATTCATGGTTCAGCAACTTTGGGAATCTCTAAACGCTATGACAGAGCACAGAATAGATATCCCTGACTTGAGTGAGCAAAGTCCAGAACAAAGACTTAACCTTTGTTAAACAAACATGGACACAGAGCCACATGCAGAAATCTTTCTGAGGGGTACGGTATACTGCAAAGATATTACTGCTCGACAAGCATTGCCATGATAACCTAGATGGAATCTTTGCTTCACTCAAGTATATACTTCAAGATCTAAGGTATTGACGAGTACCGTTAGCATATTATCTGAGCATACCTCAGGCATTTTAATTTCTTTTCCTTATACTACATTAATGAATGAGGAAGTCATATACTCATTTTGTACTGATTTCCCTAGTCTCATTTTTAAAATAGTTAAATAACGGGTGAGAATCAGAGAAACTTCAGGCCACTTTTTCAGGAGAGTCTGTATGCAGTTAAACATTGTCATTCCTATCAGTATTTTTTTAAAAAAATGCTGTAAGTAACTTTCAAAGGGAATTCATAGAGACAGACTGTGAAAAGAAATAAAGAATCTTCTTTTCTGTGCTTTTAGATGAATAGTGGCATGTGCATCAGAGAAAAAAAGTAAAAGATACGATTTGTAGCTCATATAGTCCATGCCAGATGGTCTGCTGAACAAGCTAATTCCTTCCCTGCTAGGAAACCCTAATTACCACTTTACAATTAGTATTTTTAGTGATTTACATGACAGTTTCATGTCATGTAGCACTAAAAATGAGTAAAAATAAATGGAATGAAAAATATTTATGTAAAGGATGTAATTTCATCATTTAATTTTCATCTGCAAATCTGTGACATAACTTTGAATATTCTGGGTCTTAATATAAGCAAAATCCCTTTATTATATGGTAGTGATTTGGGATTGTTGTATTATAATACCTATTACAATTCCTATCTTATGTTGTCCTCAGTCTTAAAAATTATCTATAAGAATGTCAGAGTAAAAGAGAAATGAAAGTTTATCTACCTTTTTTAATAAAAGCATGAAAAGTGTTTGGGTTTTTTTCCCATCCATAAGCATGAAAATTTAATGGTATCACATGTAAGAGCATGACGAAGTTATGAGTTATTTTCCATGGACATAAAACTAATTTAAATGGATAGTCAGATTTTTTAAACACTGTCTAGCTACCTCATAGTTTTATACTCTGTCAACTAAAAATAATTGTTTTGCTAATTATAAGGTTTTCTTCCCATGTAATAAAAAACCTTATATATACTACTACATATATACTACTGAATTCTAAACCTCATGGGATGAGAATAACAACTGCATTTTATAACTAGGAGAACAATTGAAGATTCTTTAGCTATGTGTCTGTATCATTTGCATTATAAAAATGCAGACGAAGAAATTACATAGACCTTGTTTGTTTGCTGCAAACCAGAGACAAAAACAAAACACTCTGGTACATCAAACTGAATTGTTAGGACTATTTTGTTCTTTAGTCAGCATCCAAGGAGGATGGAGTTATAAAAACTTCGAGACAAGGCATATCCTTTACTAATTCATGGTTTCAAAAATAGAGCACAATGTAAAATATCATGACTTGGGGCAGTTATTTTTTTCTCTTAGTAATCACACCAAACTGAGGAAATGAAAATCAGAATGAATTATTTTTATACTGTACTACAAACAACCAAAATGAGGAATAATAAAAAATGAAAAAAAAAGAGCAAAAAAAAAAAAGATATTTAAAAGAAAGTTTGACTATAAAAGTGGGAAGGGACACAGACTTAAAGAACTGAGGCAGAGGTACATGTCATTGTTCAGACATGTATACAGACAACTATACCCATATGGTAAACTGTTTCTTCTAAGAGGGAGTAACTGCACTTGTATAGAAATAAAGAACAGAACACGAAAGGATGAGTAATTAGATCAGTACTTCAGGTAACACAGTATCCTATCAGTTTATTCCTTAAAAAGATAAGAATATGGATGAAACTTTTGCTTTCTTTTGTAGAATATACAAAAAGGATTAAAAAATACCTGAGGTCACTCTGATTTTCTACAGTGCAGTGGGTACATAATTTTTAAATTCAAATCTACAATACTATTAAGAAGGTATACCCAAAATTCTCTTAACTCACAAAATTCAAATTACAATATCATTCAGTGTCATATTCACTTAGGTATTATTCTGCAGCTTATTTCATCTTTTAAGAGAGTTTCTGAGGGACATCATGCTTTGTTCTATTTTTATTCTGGCTTCACTCTTTCACACAGGTTTTCTTCTAGTCCAAAAAAAAAATCAGCTCATCAGTTATATTTTTAGGATCAGAAAAATGGCTTTCCCACCTACTTTGTACTAAAGATTAGGGAGGACAAGTGAGTAGCATCCATTACTATCACTGTAGAAGAGAATATGGTTGTTACTGCTGATGAAGGCTCTTCTAAATAATGGCAGCTCAAGTCCTTGTTTCTAGTTGCGTCCTGTTCCATCTGCAAGAAGAAGGAAAAGAAACTCTCTAAGCTCCCAACTAGAATAAAAGAAGCAATATTCTTCTAACTGCTCAAATGTTATACTGTCACATCTAGTCAAATAAACTACCAAGTCTGGATAATTAATGGGTCAAAAAAGAAAAAAATAAATTTCACAGAAACACAAGAGCTAGTATTATATACAAGCTGATCTATACAAGGTAAAAGGAAGCAAACAATAATGTTGAGTATACAAAGAAATAAAGCTTCAGTCTTTCTGAATTTTACAACAGAACATAACCTCCAAGTATATTATTAAGATATTAGAAAAAATCACAGAAAAGAACATAAGCTTAATTTTCCTTTTAGTTTTTCCCATTGGAAAATGGAAGAATATTGTAGCTGAGACCTAAAATTAACTGACAGGTTTTTTTGTGTGTTTGTTTGTTTCCTATATGAGAAAGATCATCCAAAAGTGAATACTTCCGTTTGAAAGGGTATTTCATAGGAGGCTCATACTTACATCTGTATGATAAATCAGTGTTCAAAATATTGTTCTTCCTGACATGTTGCAATATCCTGTAATCAATTGCCAAATAGATACAACCCTAGCTGTAACTTCCTTTAATAGAAGAGAAGATAGGGCAATTCAAGGCATATCACACTGTAACTCTATTCAGACAGCTGTAGCTCCACAACAGGACTAAATCACTGCACTTTCTAAATATTTGCTCAACAATATACATATTTACCCTAGTTCAAATAGAGGAGAGTAAGAATTTGTTATCTTTACTGAAGACTTTTATATATTGTAGCATCATATTCGAAATGGAACACAAATAGAGTACTAATAAAGTATTTCTTAAGAAGTAGAAAAAGATATAGGATAAAATCAATATAAAATAGTAGACCAGATAACTTTGAATTACGCAAGACCAACATTTTAATTACCATATGATTTACTTGAGTTTAACCATTGTTCAGCTCTTCATTTGTGAGAAGAAAAGTTAGTGTAATCTCTGTCTCTGATGTGGATATTTTAAAACAAAATGATTTTACTCTAAAATGTAATAAATATTGCATTGGACCCTTTCAGAACTGTACTCAGAGTGACAATGACAATGACTACATATTCCTCTAACTGTGATTGATTCTGATCAATAAAAAATCTGAACTGAGCAGGAATTTTTTCCCTTTTTATTTGTACTTCTTACACAGTTCCTATATGTTAAAATACACAAACAAACAAAAATAAAAAGGACACAGAAAATAATGATTTTTTGTATTATGTTAAAGATAGATTAAACTTTGTGGAAATGTCCTATTTTGAATCTTTTCCTTTTTTATAAAGTATTTTCATCCAATATTTTTTCCAACCAATTTAAAAAAATATATGAAAAACAAATACAATTCACTGAATAGGTTATCCCTTTTACCAGAGCTGAAATGGGCTCATTACCCTCAGTCTATCAGGACAAACATGGATGGCAGAAGTTGCAAGCAGACTCACTGTCACCTACCCTGCTTATGGCCAGCAAGATTCCTTCTTCTCATGTTGCAGTGCTGTATGTACAGGGCTATGCATGGCCATAAATGGTCTGTAAAGGGAGGCTGCTTTGGAGACAGGGATTCAGTCCCCTAGTACTGTTTTTCATTAAAACGTAAAATATCACCTGGGACAGCCTGTGAGCATCCAGAGATATCATATAAACCAGGAAGAAGTAAGGAGTGTTCTGATTCTGATTTTATTGACTGTTTCTCAAATAACATTTCCAGAAACTCTATAAGGTCATAAAACTTGAGCTGAACTGTGATGCTAAATACTCAAAATAGCCGTAACAGAATTCTAACATTGTCCTCAATCTCTGATTTGAGTTACTGAAATGCCACAGTGAGACATAGTACAATTAGCAAATAAATCTCTCATTTTTCTATACATTATAGTGAATTCTTTTTTTATATGCAATTTGTGCAGTCATTTATGCTTATGTACATCTTTCAGAATGATCTTTTTCACCTGATATACCCTGAGAGGACCACAGCAGAAGAAGAGAATCAGTCTCAAGCTGCGCATTTGAAAAACTCTAGTTTAAGAGCAAAATAATCCCATCAGCACATGGACATAGTAGTTTACCAGAGTAAACATTTCTAACCTAGACTGGAAACTGAAATGCAAATAACAGATTACTGGAGAGGATGGACTACTGGAGGAGAAAAAAAAAAGTACTTTAAAGCTTCTATATAGGTACATATCTGTATGGTTTATATGTATATATGTATATGATGTAATATTTAAGCTGAAAAATCTGAAACTATTAGACAAGTGTTACTAAATTAAATCCATTTAATCTAAAGAACATCTAACTTAACTCCCTCTATTTTTTTAATATTTTTTTTTATTTGTCACCCTAATTAGCTCTTCATAAGAGAAAACCTGCTGGTGGTCCCAGAAATAGTTCCCCTCCAAGATTCCTCTTAAAAAGCTTTCTGCTTGGTCAGAAATGACTATTATCTTCAAAGAAAATAATTCAGCTAGTTACACAGTGATTCCACAACCCTTTATATCTATTCTGTTGTGTGGGATTAAAAATTTTAAACCTATAATTTTTGGAGTTTTATTTTTCTGTTAATAAAAATACTAGCACTCTTAAGCCCTCGTTGAAGATCATGATGTGTTGTGCATATGGTGTTGCAGCAAATCTACAAGGCAATTCCAAGACTCTCCTCTGAAACCTTTGTTGATTCTGACAAGTCAAGGCCATCCTGATGCAAAAGGACTATCATCCAATATTGCCCAATATGGATGAGAAAAAAAATCATATGTCAAAACTGAGATAATAAGGGACACACTACAATTATATTTGTAATTGACACATTTTTATGTGTGTTTGATTTGACTGAAGCATCCTCACATACAATCTGGCTTCAATTGTACTGCAGTGTTTCTGCACAAAATTCTAAAAATAGTTGTGATAAAACCATGGTGCAAAGTACAGCCACTCTGAAAAATAATTTGTCATTTCTGACAGTATAAAGCCTGACCCTTTTCTGGTTCAGAGGGTAGATCTACATTAAACAATTCAAGACAATATGTTCAGGTTCTGGGATTTGGCTGTCCATGCTGTTAAATGATGACATACTTTGACATAGTTTGGACCCATTTCAACTATCACTTTCACAAACAACATATGGACATAATTTAGGGGACCACAGTAGGCGAGACCATATGCTTAATAGTCAGAAAAGATATTCTACTCTGGCGTGCTGTCTTTGGCAATATTGGTTCTTCAGCATTGTCCCAGCAAGCAAACATACCCTGTAACTTCTCATCATGTCAAGAGCCAAGAAATGCATTGCAGGAGGAGGAAAGAGAATCTGTCATATTCTCTAGAGTCCTACAGGACAACTATGAAAGACAAAGTAAGTACGAGCAAGCATATCTGCACTGTAATAGAACAGCTCACAGACCAGTGTGCCACTGTTAGAACAGACATCACGAAACGATGGGGGAAACTTCTGAAAAATTTGCCCTTGCATGTACATAATCTAACCAGATCTGTCCCATTCAAGAAGAAGATATGGTCTAGCTTTTCAAAAGTGACATTGCGCATCACAGCTGCATGAAGACTCATCCCTCCCATGCACTTCTGGGAACAGAGTGAGCTCTTGATGAGTCGAAATGTTTATGGGAAACACTCTTTGCCAAAGTCTGTGGCAAATAGGTTGCTTCCTTGTTTTGAGGAGAGTTAATGCACATGGATGTAATGTTTGTCATTTTCCTTTGCATCCCAGTCCTGTTTCAGTACAGAAATAGCCACAAATGTTTTCCTTTACATGAGAAGTCTTTGGTGACAAGATTTATATTTAGTGCTAATGACTTAATTCAGGTGAATTTATTAATTCCACTCACTGGATTATTGTCACAGCATTCTCTTTTACATTCAAGGGGAGTTATAACTGAGTTGGCGTAATGAGGTTTTTTTGATAAGGTGTTACAGATAAACTGAGAGCTCTCTATCGTATTGACTAACATTTGTCCTACATTCTTTTTTATTTTTTTCTCTCTAGTTTCAGACTAACAACTTCAATTCTTTAAGTGTTTCCATTGATTTTTAGTCAGAATCTAGAATTTTAATATTAAATGATAATTAAGTGAACTCATAGAATCTCTGTGAAATATCTGTTCTAAAAAGAAAAGAAAATATAAAATAAAAGTCTATTTCTAAATTGTAAAAGTCTCCAAAATGCTCATGACAGATGTTACATTTCAAATAATATATCGGTTTTCTTGAGGAAAAATCTTTGTTTAAAGGTAGCATAAAAAAAAAAAAAGTTAAAGCTTTGAATGGAAATGACAAAAGAGTTTCCAGATTAACCTGCACTGACTTGGGGTCATAGAAGTAGTTGCATGAAAGAAAAAAGTTGTCTTTCTGAATAGGTTAATCCATAATAATTTTTCTCTGAGTTAAAAGAGCAATGTCAGAGAGTCTATTAAATTTTATAAACTTGTTTGAGAATGAACTCCCACTCTAGCAACAAAAGGTGGGAGAACTGGCAGACAGCAATATTTGCTAAGCTATGATTTCAGAACTGGAGGCTTTGCTCAATAAAGCATGAGGAGGGCAAAGAGGCAGGACTGCAGTTCAGCACAGATAGATGGCAATGGGTAATATGTTATCAATGAAGACATATTTAAAAAAGAAGACTGGCTTCATCTCCAGCCAACATGTACTAGAATTTTTTTTTTATGGCATAGCATTCACATATTCACATATTTACCTGTGGCATAGCATTCAGATGGAGACTTTAGGAATTCCTGCTCCACTTTTAAGATAGATATTTATATATTTTTTAATATGTTTTCCTTAGCAATCAGATGAAAACCTTACAGACCTGGGGTAGCATCAACTAGTAGAAATCAAATATTAAAAAAAAAAAAAAAAAAAAAAAAAAAAAAGAGCGAGGAAAACTGGTTGTATATTTGAGATTCAAATAAAATAATAAAATTTAGGAAAAATGTGCCTAGAAGTCAACATCACTTTTTATAATCAGTTATTGAATCATAAAGGAATCACAGAGAACCAGAGATTCTCACAGCTAATTTAGGTACTAAAAGAATAAATAACGAAATAACAAAAACCTAAATCTACCATCACCAGGACAGTGAAGACAGGCAGTTACACAGTATGTGAGGGAGGAGCTCCATATATGGAGCTGCCGCATTATGGCAGATAAGCCATCTTAGGTTATGGAGTCAGGATTAGAGGACTAGTCAGGATCGGTGAAGCTGTGATGATAGAATCATAGAATCATGGAATCATAGAATCATTATGGTTGGAAAAGACCTTCAAGATCTTTGGTGGGATCGTTGAGTCCCACCATAAATCCTTCAACATCATGCCTGCTTAACCATGTCCCTAAATGTCTCATCTACACTTTTCTTGGAACAACTACCAGAGATGGTGACTCCACCACTTGGTGGACTCCAAGTGACTCCATGGTGACTCCACCACAAGCTGCTCCACCCTGGGCAGCTTGTTCCAATGCTTCACCAGTCTTTCCTTGTAGATTTTTTCCTAATATCTAACCTGAACCTCTTCTGGTATTTTTTAAGACCATTTCCTCTTGTTCTATGAGTAGCTTTGGAGATCAACTCCTACCTCACTACAACCTCCTTACATGTAGTTGTAAAGAACAATGAGGTCTCCCCTTAGCATCCTTTTCTCCAGACTAAATAACCCCTGCTCCAGAGAGGAGGAAATCAAGCAAACAAACAAACAAACAAATAAGGTAAGCTGATTTTGTCAACAAAAATACTATGAGCAACAGTGTCAAAAACTTTGCTGTGACATCCTTGTTGATAAACTGATGAAATACTAATTAGCTCATTGTGCAGGGAGATGAACTGAGATACAGCTGAACTGGGTGAACTCCTAGGGTGAGAAGAGAGTGATCAGTGTCACAAAGCCCAGATAGAGGCCAGTCATAAGTGGCCATATATCCCAAGGGCCATATCCTGTGGACAATACTGTTTCATCAATAGCCGAGATGATGGGACAGAGTGCATGCTCAGCAAATTTGCAGATTATACAAAACTGGGAGAAATGATTGATACAACAATTGGCTGTGCTGTCACTCAGAAGGTTTTTGATTGGCTGGACAGTAGGTCGAGAGAGGTGATCCTTCTCTTCTGTGCAGCCCTAGTGAAGCCAGATCTGGAGTACTGAGTCAAGTTCTGGTCTCTCCAGTAAAAAAATATAGACATATTGGAGCAAGTCTAGCTATGAGGCACAAAAATGATTATGGGCTTACAGCATCTGCTATACAAGGCTTAGAGAGTTGGGATGGATTCAGACTGGAGAAGAGATGGCTCAAGGCAGATCCTATCAATGTATATGAACATCTGAAGGGAGAGGGTAAAGAAAATGGAGCAAGACCCTTTTCAGTGGTGCTCAGTAAAAGAACAAGAGGCAACAAAAGGCACAAATTGAAAGGCAGAAAATTCCATCTAAGTATAAGAAAAAAAATGTATTTTTCTTTTTACTGTGAGGGTTAATCAGCATCCTTGAAGATATTCAAAACCCACCTGGATATAGTCCAGACCAATTTGTTTTAGCTCTGTGATTCTGTGAGGTCTAACATGTCATAATATGTAATATATGTATATGTGAGATCTAACATGTCGTATTGTAATACCTAACATATTGTAATGTAGAAGGCTAATTAAAAATTCTGTGTGGAGAAGGAAAGTATAAATATATAAAATATAAATACAAATATCCTTCAGCTGAACTGTCTTTAAAGGCTCAAAATTATTCTACTCCAAAGGTAAGAACTAATATTAATATGTAAATAATTCAACCGGAGAAAGTAGATAACTTAGAACTTAATTTACTAATCCACAACACATTTATTCAATTATTTCTTCTTCAAAAGGAAAATTACTAAGTACTTAGAGGGGAGAAAAGGAAACTACCATTTTCCCTGATATTTTTGGAAGGTATATTTACAACACAAGAGAAAGCATAGGATTTGAAACTATAAAATAGCAAAGCCAGCTGTGATCCAGTCTGCTTAACTTCAACACCTGAGTTATGCCACAAATTTGATGTGTGTGAATCACCTTTCATAAAATTCCCAGTAGAATCAATGGGGAGAGAGAGATGCTTTTGAAAGCCTTGAAAGCAAGTTTAGTTATGAAAGTTATTTATGTGTTTGAAATTGACATGTGAGTTGATTCCTGATAAGAATAAAAAGTAATATATTGTTTGGAATTTTTTTAATATATTGTTTGGAATTTTTTTTATATTTAAAAAAAAACTTGAACATCGAATCATGGATAGATTATTTCCATTCACCAGAGCTCTCTCTGGAGGTCTGCCTTTTTTCATTTACTATTTAATATCTTTAATTTTAAAATTAGTGTGATACTTTTCCCTTTTTTTTTTTTTTTTTTTCCTTCTTATGTCTGTGTGAATGTGTGAGGAAAGTTTAACTTTGGATTCTTCTCTAATTCCCTTCCCAATTTTGTAAACTCTTTTCTTTAGCTTAAATCATTTAATATCTGTTGCACCATTAGCCCACTAATTTCAGATCTTAGAATAGAAGAAATCAAGGAGATGTCTTCTTTTTTTTTCCTAAAGGAAATGCAGGAGGTTTAAGGAAAAAGAAAATTAAGATTTTTTTGGTTAGTTGGTTGGTTGTTTGACTGGTTTTTATCGAGTTGAAGAAAATTAATCAAAGGAAAGAAGGAAGATAAGATTCCAGGACTTAGACCTCTTGGAATCTTTTCAGTGCAGTTCCACTCAATCATGTTGTCTTTGGGTGACAGATAAACTAGGATTGTTTCCAATTTCTCTTCTTCCCCTGTATCTTCTTCTTCCTCAAATCTTCATAGCATGTCAATCCAGCCCTCTGACACATAATTTATACTATGTCATGCTGAATATGAACTGGACAAGAAATAACACCTCACTGTATTCAAGCCCTAAATTCCAGATTGTAATGTTGTTATACCTTTTATTTATATTGCAAGATGATTTATCCACTACATAGGAAAAATTTCTTTCATGAGAGTTTCATGCCACAAAGCATATTTTTTCCGAATGTTCCATAATTAACACCGTCCTACCTTTACATTATGCAATGCTGCTTCCTGAATACATGATTATTGTTCAAAAATGAAACAAACAAACAAACAAAAAGTTCAATGTCTTGGAGATAAGTGTATGGGCTTATGTGCACTACTTATTTCTCTGTCAAAGCAAACTAGGACTTGACAAAATGAATTTTGTTTTCAAGCTTGAAACTGGTTTTTTTTTTTGAAATTAACAATTAATAATAATTAACAAAAAACAAGGTAATTTAACAAAGAGGAGGAACTAGTGAGTATTTAAAATACCTCAGTTACCTTGCATATGCTCTTCATATACTCTGCATATGAAACCTAGCTAGTGGTATAGTCTACACCTATAGTATGTGTATAAGTCGCTACCTTATAGCACATAAAGATGAGAGATAAAACAAAGAGTTTAATAAATGTATGCAGAAAATCCCATCCTAAAAGACATAATGACAATGAAATGTAAAATCATACAGAAGATGTTCAGAGAAAAGATATACAAAATGCTATGATTAGAGTGAAAAAATAATTCAAAAGGAATGCAAAAGCCCTTGATTTAGGCGGGGGGGGGGGGAGGGGAAGAAGAGCTGGCCAATGGGATTTCAATTTTCTTGACAATTTACTAAAGGATATCCATTCTGCAATTACTAACACATTTAGTCACTTCAAGGTGGAATAAGACTACTTCTTTACTGTTCAATGAACAGCTAACAGGATCAGTGACAATTGAAAAAAATCATCATAGGAAATGGAGCCAGTGTAATAAAATGAAAGGAGATGGTAAGCAATTAAAGACCGCTGATCTCATAAACTCTAAAAATACCCTGGAGAGTACGGTTACATACAAAAAGCAGGAGCATGTCAAGCACACTGTATTCCATAGAAGAGTCTAATGAAAAGAGAGCTTTATTCTTAAATGGTTAAATTAGAACCCATTACTATCAAAATCAAATTTAGGAGATTATATTATTTTAGAAATAGTTAAAGAGATTGCAGGCAGAATTTGCAGGCAAAAATCGATCTTGTCTAGAATTCTGTATGATTACAGTTTTCAAGATCCTTGAACAGAAGAACAGGTAGAGATGTTAAAATATATGCACTGATGTATGTACATCACGCTAAGGACTTTGAAAAGAGGATATTTGGCATAATGTTCCAAAGAGCCTAATATTTTAATTTCTGTCTTAAAGGAAGAACTATGTTGAAACCATTAGGCTAAGACCTGGAGCATAGATTACAGAGGAACTGTGGCAGCTGGGGGAATCTCAGTACCTTGGGGTAAAGGTTATTGGAGGGGTCAGGAAGTCAAGGCCAACTCCTAGAGAAGTGGGGAGACCTGTTTGTATGTGTGTGTGTATGTCTGTACATGAGGCAACTGGAGGTGAGTTATTGGGTAGACTTTCATGACCTGAGCTTTCTCTTTCAAGAGTTTCATTTAGTCTTACTCTCTTCCTCCTATTCTATCATTTCCCCACTGTGTTAAAGAATACTCCCAGTATGAGTCTCAGATACCACTGCTTCCAATACCACTGATATTATCTGTAATATATGCTGAGTCTAACTGCTCAGTAAGGCTAAAGAAATTATATTATCCATTCCACAGTGGTGGAATGGATAATTTTTTTTGTATATCTACAAAAAAAAAAAATAAAATAGTAAACTGTTGAATACCACTAATTTGGGCTCCAAAATTTATAACAAAATAAAATCTTATCTCAACTTGCTAGGAAAGCTAATTATCATTTTGATATAGTTGACAGCTTAAAAAATAAAATCATTTTACTACCTCTTAACTTAGTTTCAAAGAATTGCAAAATAATGCAACATAATTTAAGGAGTTCACAAATGTCATAGTGTTTATGGTCTAGAAGAGTATTTACATCATAATTCATTCCCGAGGGACCCAGACAGACTGGACGACTGGGCGGTGAGAAATCTCATGAAGTTCAACAAGGGCATGTGCAGGGTCCTGTACTTGGGGAGGAATAACCCTAGACACCAGTACAGATTAGGGGTGGACCAGCTGGAGAGCAGCCCC